>JASDQU010102893.1:457527-472954 GCA_032191745.1 Picea mariana | reverse complement strand
AGTGATTGGATGTGGATCTTTGACCAACAGAACTGGCTAGCATTCACAAGACAATTTCCCAGGTCTTCCTCTCCCACAGCAATGGCTGGATTTTAGTTTACAATGCTGCAATACACAAGGGCTTTAGGATATTACTGGAGAATTGCAATTTTGAGAATGGTTTCCATTGAAGTGCTACCTTTCTTTTCATGCCCCAGGTTGGCTGTCAATCACCATAATCACCCCCTATCTGATCATTCCTTGGGAGATTCCACATGAACTGGAGATGAGGAACTTTCAATTTTGATCCTCCCTAATTTATTTTGGGGTACTGGATTACATTTATGTGGGAATGGTTGACATTTCTTTTCAATGTGATGAACTTGATACATGATATAACTGGAGAATTGCAAGCTTGAGAATGGTTTCCTTTGAAGTGCCCACCTTTCTTTTCACGTCCCAGGTTGGCTGTCAAACACCATAATCATCCCCTCTCTGATCAGTCTTTGGGAGACTCCACACCAGCTAGAGATGAGGAGCGATCAGTCTTGATCCTCCCTCATTTATTCTGGTGTACTGGATTACATTTATGAGGGAATGATTGATATTGCTTTTAAATATGGTGAACTCGATACTAGGATATAACTGCAGAATTGCAATCTTGAGAATGGATTCCTTTGAATTGCCACCTTTCTTTTCGTGTCCCAAGTTGGCTGTCGATCACCATAATCATCCTCTATCTGATCATTCCTTGTGAGACTCCACACGAACTAGAGATGCGGAGTGATCAGTTTTGATCCTGCCTCATTTATTAAGGAATGTTGATTTTGCTTTTCAATATGGTGAACTTGATACCCCTTTCCTTTAAGATCTTGATAAACTTTGGAACTCTATTCAATCCCGTCTTGAAGTATTGGACTAGGATTTGGGAAGATTTGATTGAGGCTTTTCTTCCAATTATCTTGTTCCTTGATGACTGATTCCCACTCAGTATTTGCTTGTCTGATTTGGTAGATACACATTACAGCTCTATTTCCTTTCTGCTTTCTTTATCCACTATAATTGACAAACCAATTCCCAGGATGGTTTCTTGTTCTTTTTGTTTAGGTAATATATCATAATTTGGAGTCTCCCTAACCAATTCCCAGGATGGTTTCTTGTTCTTTTTGTTTAGGTAATATATCATAATTTGGAGTCTCCCTTGATTTCACTCATTTTGAGTATCTTATGGAAGAAAGCAATGATCCTCTGCTCATGGTTTCTAAAGATTCCCACATTTAGGAAGTAAAGTTCGGACTTTTCTTTGTTTGCTTACTGCCCAGATGTTTTCTCAAATGTAGTATGTAGATATAATTTTCAGGAACCTTTTTACTTCTCTGACACTTGTTTCACCTGCAAGGATTGTGTCATCCACAAACTAAACATTAAATCAAATTTGAACCACTGGAAAAGGGGCTAAGGGGCTGAGTGTTTGAAGTATTAATATACATTAAATCAAATTTGAACCACTGGAAAAGGGCATAGCTATTTCTAATGTTTCAGCTAGGTTAATAAACAAAGACGGGGACATGGGTATCCCTATCTTAGACCTCTAGAGGCATTGAAGAAATTTGATGGACCCCCATTGTTAAGGACAACAAGGGTGTTGTAGGAAAGCATTGGATAACCTACTTAGTCCAATTATGATTAAACTTTAAAGCCAAATTAAGAAAAACATCTTTCAAAAAAATCCCAATTGACTTTGTTGTAATCTTTTGCTAACTTCAATTTCATCAACATAACTCTGATTTCCCTTCAGTTTACTGAATGGATAGATTCTTGTTATAGGGTTAGGATGTTTGAAATATGTCTTCCTCCTATGAGCCACCTTGTTCCTTAGATATCACAGGGGTTTTAATCTTGTAGCAATAACTTTGGTCTTTTGTATGCATTGTTGCATGGGGAAGTTGACTTCAAGCAAGCAAACTTACTAGCCTCTTGTTTTTTTGGAATACTACTTATGCAATACTTCTTCTGAAAATGGGGCCATAAGATTTTGATTCATTTTAAAGTTATCATGTGAGTAATTTTGGGACTGGGGACAGAAGCAGTTCTTGACCTTCTTTAGATAGGTATTTAGGATTTGACAACAGGGTTTTGAAGAAAGATTCTGCAATTTTTGTTTTAAATGTCAATGTCTAGACGTTTGAACCATGACCCCAATCCACAATTTCACTTTCTAGAATTTTGAACCACAACCCCATCCGCTATGTAGATATATTTATATGTAATATTTTATGTTATATGTATTTAGAGGCACCATATCCAATCTTTTTATAATTCTCACATATCAATATAATTATCTACAACGGTATTTGTAACTTAGATCTTGATTTCCCAACACGTTTGATATTCACAATGTGGTGAATGCCAACAATTTTAAATTATATGAGCCACCACAGTTGGGAGAGGAGGTGCTAGCCATCTTTACATCTATAGGACATGATCATGGACTTTCAAGTTTCAACCTCCACTTCTAAAAGATATGCTTCTTGACTCAAGAAAATGCACCAGTAGGAAGAGAAAAATAACTACATAATTGGTTGGCAAAAAGCGATTGTCTTCCTGAGTAAAATTGATTTCACTGACTAACATTCACTTTTAAGTTTCAAACAACAATTTCCGACTTACAATTAAAATTAGGGATGCTTTCTTTTTAAGCAGGGTTTTCAAGACATCGATTTTCTGCATGCATTCTATCTGGTAGCATGTATTTTACTTAGTTTATCTCTTTGCATATATGATATAAAGTATCATTACTGATATTATTGTATTATAGTTGGTCTATTGCTTTGCATGTAACTTATCATTATTGAGATGAATCTTGTATTTGTAGGTCTTGCTCTCTCTTCAAGGCACATTCAGGAAAAAATGGGCTTTGTTGGATCCTATGTGGGGAGGTGATATGGATAGTGCCCTGGGTCATCGGAATCGCTATGAAATTTTAAGTGGATTGTGTCTAACAAGAATGTGGGTTTCTAATAGCACGGAGTTAGGTCTTTGTTGTGAGAAAGCAAAACAATATCTTTTTGCATGTAACATTAGTGTCAAATTAAGAAAGGTATTTCTTTATAGAAGCAACTTCTCCCTTGCAGGCAGAGTTCTAAGAATATAAGTTTTGTGTTTTGCTGAGTAAGAGTAGGACTGTTATTCCCATTGTAGAAGATTTGTAGGCCCTTATCTTACTCTGTATCTGATCATATGAGGATGTTATTTCATATATATTGAGAGCTCTAGTTATGGAAAACCTAGTCCCAGAACTCTAAATTTTGAATCCAATAAATTAGCTATTATAATTGTGAGTAGTCATTTTCATCGATTTTCTGATAAAATGTGAGTTCAAGTAATAATTAGTTATTGGTTAATAAGGTCATTAAAGATGAAATGTCCAAAGCATTGCATTTAAAGCACTCTTGCGGGGTATCTTTCCTTATTTAAATCTCCCCTTTGGCTTGAGGATGGAAGCATTTTCTCTTCACATGTAGTGTTCTCTTTCTTAAGCCATTTCCTTCTACTATATGTCACTATCCTCATTGACCCAGTTTCGAATGTATATGGCTCCTCTTTGGGTTTCATTTAGGTTGATTTCATCCTCTTCATGTTTGATTTCTATGCATATGTGCTGAATATCAAATTTTAAATAGTGGTGCATGCAAAAGGAGATGTTTCTTCTTTCACTATGTCCTGTAAATCTTGTAAGTTGTTTTCTATCTCAAGACCAAATGTCTACAATGTACATATATGAGTCCTCTCAGTGTCAATTCTTGTCCTCATTTTTTTGCCACAATAGCTGTGATGTTGTTTATGACTCATGAGGCTTTTTGTTTGAGTAACTCTGACCCTTCACCGTTATCTGTTTAGCCTGGAAGCATGCAAACATGGAATGTAGTTTGTAATGTACATCTACTAGCATTCAAGGACAACCAAGGACTAGAGTTAACTCAGTATGGAACATTTTCAAATTGAATAGCTCTAAAATTGGAAATGAGAGCAATGATGATGCAATTTGTTACTGAGGCGAAATTTATAAGGAAACACCTGCAGTTTGAGTTTTTGTTTGGATTGTTAATAATTTTCTTGAGATCTCCAAAAGAAGTAATGTTTCATACGATATATTGGGCAAATAGTTGCTCCCATTACGGATTTACAGTTTACATCAATCTGTTATAACTTATAACTTATGATCTTTATATATTTTATTTACTTTATTTTCGCTATAGCGAGGAGATGCTCCAAGCACTTCTTAATTAGCAGTTTTTAATTCTATTTTCAAATCCTATTGACCAATTTTGGTTATTAGTGGACATTAACACAACATATTTTTTTCTTTCTGTCTTCTGAGTGCAGTGAGAACAAAAATAAAACATGGAATTAGTTGAAATGCATTTTATAGTACCTTTTAAAAGTAGGTCTTTTGGTTAGACAGATATTCCTTTCATATTGATAGCTGTCTTGTTAACTAATGTTCCTTCTGTGTTTAAACTGTTTCTAGCCACATGCTGGCATTAATTCCGCTTCTCTTTTTATGATTTCTTTTAAACAGCTTGATCTGACACCCAATAAATTATTTGTAGGTTATGTCTGGACTGGAACCAACACAAATTGTAGAGGAGGCTAAATTAGAGATGAAGGAAACAAGAGTGGTTGAAGAATCTCTAAGTGATGGAAGTGAGACTTTTAGTGGAGATGCTTATGATGACGAAGATGAAAGGTCATTGTCTGAAGATGACAGTGAGGCCAATTTGGAGGTAACATTTTAGAAAATCATTCCTTTCATATGATTTTTGATGTTTTAGGTTGTGCGTTGATGCAAATTATTTTGCCTCTATGTTATTTTAGTGAGTTATTCAAAAGCGTTATGTACTTATGTGGGATTTTGTATCAGACATGGAAATTAAAGTTATGTACAATTTTTGCATCACATTCCATTGTCACTGACTTTTGGCACTAATACCACTTTCTGGGGATATCTTGTTAAGCTTATGATGTATTGTTGAGACCAGACCAAATAGCGGGCATAATAGCCTACAGGCATAGTATATTTCATGTTTAATTTGAACTTTTTATCATCCAAATAAATGATTTAATCTTTGCATTGTTGGATTACACCTTAGGGAAATTTAAAAAAAATATGTGTATCTATTCCTGATTTTTGAGGACGCTTATTTTAGTGTGGTGTATGAAAAAGGTGATCAGTTAAGTATTTATAGGCCCAACCTCTTTCTGCAATTGTAGAATGTAAATTATTGGAAATATTATTAAACTTTATTATATATATGTGGAGTCAAAGCAAGAACTTTATGACATGTCTTGCAGGAACCATTCTGTACGAACTTGGAAGGGTTGGCAATTCGGGAGATGGATATGAGACAGGATGCTTTTATCATTCCTGTCTTGTCAGTTGACTATGGAGTGGACTTCTTTCTTCGCCTATTCTTTAGGACAAATTTTCGATAATCTGAAATATTATTAAAATTATCTTTGTAGTTTATGTTCTCTTTTTACCCCAGAGAAATATAGTTCCTCACTTGCCCACATATCAAGCTTTCCAAGTGAGGACGTTGGTAACTTGCCAGATCCCTGTGGATTTCCCCCCTCTTCGCCAGTTTTCCAGATGTAGGACGGCAATAACTGCCAACTGAAATACCGGCTGGTAACCCCAAGGAACTCGATGGAATTTGATCCTGAGACCTCCATGAACTTTTGCACAAGAGCATCTACCAATTGAGCTAACCTTTGGGGCTAGTTTATGTTTTTATGTAGACTAAATTTGTAAGAACATGTATAAGTTGTTTATTAAATAAACAATACGTCCATAGAATATTTTACAAAAATAGATGACAATAATACAAACATTCCAACCAAATATTGCCCTGGCAAATCGTGGCAACAAGAGATAGGGGTATCTTTAGAGTATTCTAGACTATAGAGTCGCGAGACCTTGTGTCTCCCCTGAACCTCATTTCCCCCCCAGGAGGTTGATCAATATACTTGAGACTGGTGCTGGAACTAACATCTGACTGCACTTCATCATAGTGATAGATGGACCGACCCATGGTTTCAGAGCAAGGTACCTCCTGCCCATTGGACTCCCTACCAGCTTCAGCAGAGTAGTCAGAGTTCTGTGCGGAGCTTCTTTCCTTTGACCTTGGATGGTAGGAGAGCAAGGCTTCCTCGGTCGTACGCCCCCCCCAAGGATTGTACCCCCCCCAAGGATCGTACAGTCGGATCCCACTATAGTGCCTGACAACTCCCACTTTATATTCACATTGGATGTATCTTAAGTCCCATTGACCTACTTTTGTGGTCATTTGTTGGACATTAATAAAATTGTCTTATCTTATCTCATATGCAATAACATGCGGTTGTTAGTGCTAATTGTTAAATTATGAGCTTGATTTCTCATGTGGATTATTTCTTTAAATTCTTCAATACTTTGATTCCAGCGTAATGTATTTCAACAATATAGAATTATAACTGAATAGCAATAACCATGTAGATACATAAGCATGCACATCAACAACCCATATACCCTAGGGAAACCCTGTATAGGGAGAAAAACCCCAGCAAACGATATTCCTTTATTGCATTAATAATGTATGATTACTTACAAAATATCCACCATGAATACTCTGCTCTTAAAGAGCATGCCAAGTTGACTCTGACTTGACTATGTAACTAAGAGACCTTGTTGATATCTAAACTTTTGCTACAGACCAGCACTGAAGATGTATCCGAGTTGCCTTCAAAGACTGAGATACGCTGCCTCTTATGGACTGATATATCAGCTCTGATATTGGCTGTTATTGCTGCCTCTATTTGACTGATACGTGCCTCTGTTAGCACTGATATAGCTGCCTTTAATGCGCTGATATGTGCCTCTGTATAGCACTGATATAGCTGCCTTTAATGTGCTGATACGTGCCTCTGTATATCACGGATATTGCTGCCTCTATTGCTTCACCCTTACCCTGCATAACAACTGTAGAGAAGAGAGGGGTCGACCTCTGCTTATAAAGGAGTGAAGAGGAAAAGAGGAGAGGGCTCGAATTAGAGGTATGAAAGCATGGTTGACATAACTCAGCTTCACACTTTAGTTCGAAAATAGAACTAGACTCGAGACTTCAGTTACAACTCACCCTTGACTTGGCATGCATGCGTTCTAACTTAGCATGCACATGTCATGCATGCAACATGCAACTAGACATGCATGCAACATGCGACAAACTTGACAACTTTGACTTTGACTTCGACTCTTTACGTGGCAATTCAAAATTCTCTTCATGGTGGATAATGTTACACATGCCAACGCACTAAAGCAATACATTTATATCATTTGCAACATTAGGAAAATCGTTTGTTTCTAGCTCATAGGAATTTTATATTCAACCTAACTTTTGCTAGATGCCTTGACTTTTGCTCATGGCTCACAAGGCTTGACTAGGCTCACAGAGGTTGTATGTTCCCCCTGACTTTTGCACTAGTTTGTTTATGCTCACAGAGGTTGTACGTTCCCCCTGACTTTTGCACTAGACTGTCTATGCTCACAGAGGTTGTACGTTTCCCTTGACTTTTGCAGTAGACTTACATAGCATCTCGTTCGTCCTGACTTTTGGTTTGACTCACAGAGGTTGTATGTTCCCCCTGGCTTTTGTCAATACCTCTCAAGACTGGTTGATTCTCCAAATCTCCTTGGCTAGCCTCAGGGTGGCCCATATGGCCTCTCATTGGAGAATGACTGTCAATGCTGCCAAATTTAACACTAATGATGCATGATTCAATTCCTAATTTGGTGGAGATGGATGCCGCTATCTATTTGTCTCTCTTCCCTGATGTTTGGCTTTGATATCATGACTGATAAAAGCATAGCCATGCAACAAATGACTTGGAGGTGGCCTGACTATGCCATAGCCAACTTTAATCTGCCCTCTAATGTGGGGACTGAGACAGATGACCCTTCCTCTTAAGGGAACTGCTCCTTATCTTAATATTCTGTTTGTCTTTCTACAATATTTTGTTTACGATTCTATTCTCACAAAATTTAGAGTCATCGATCTTGTATGAAATATTTAGCATGGTTATTTGCTTCCAGTGGGTGATAATTTTGAGGCTTTGAATAAACATATTACCTTTTAAGCATGTGTGTGGATGTGTTATTCCACAGGTTGCATGTCATGTAACGAGTGTCTGAAAAAGTGATTATATGTGTGATGCTATGGATTCTGTTTACTGCAGGGTATTCTCTAAATTATGATTCTCTTCTGTGCATTTTTTAGTAACAAACATGTTGAGCAGGGAGATTTTGTCATGATGCCAATATTGTACATTTTAGGTGCATGTGCAGTTTTCTGAAAATAACAATGGAAGATATATGTCCTGCGATTTGAGAGCATGCAATAAAGGGATATAGTGGGTAATAGTTTCTTCTCCTGAAAATTCCATGTCTTTGAGGGTAATTTTTTCTATATTAGGGTAGTGCTATCTGCATCCATCAGATCTTGTCCATGCTTTTGGATCTTTGCTTAATATTATCTGAGCTGCCTTTTTTCTATTTGTATCACATGCTATGTTTAATTTCATCCCTGAAAGCATTCAGAGTTGTCAGGAACATGGAATAAATTTGAAAAACTTATTTGCTTGGATGCAAACAAAAATAAGGATTTTCTTAGTTAATAATGGCTTTTATGTTCTGTAAAACTGTTAGCATTGGGAACATCCAGACTTTTTATTGTTGAAATGAATGAAATCTCTAGTTATATTTATACACCATGGGAATACATAGATCCTTATGATATCCTTTGTATATTTTTAACCAGTTTTCATCCTTGTGATGGAAATTGAAAAAACTTAAAAGTCCCACCTTAGCCTGTAAGCTGGAGTATTTTTGTAAACTGGCTAGGAGAAAGTATGCAGAATTATAATTAAGTTTAACAGCAAACACCAATCAATGATTTAGTAATTATGAAAACTTTATTTTGTGCAAATAATCTTGACCAGTTTGTTTTGATGGGGTGTTGTCAAGATATTTGCTTAAGAGACTGGCTGACCCGATCCTAATCTATATCTGTTGTAACCTTGAGCAGATCCTCTAGTATTTAGTAATCTGGAGTAAATCTTGTTTTAATTTGAATTTTTTTCATAAACTTGAGTATATTTTTAATTTTATCATTCCGCTCTTAGTCATGTGACATTGGTTTAATTTCTCTTTGCAGATGCCTCTAACAGATGCAGAGGTTCAAGATCTGATTGATGAATTTTTACAGGTTGAAAGCAAGGTATGCTTTCTTGTATCATGAGGTCATCAGTTCCTTTGGTGTAGTCATTTTTTTCAATATGAAAAGGACCTCCCATCTTAAAGCTACATGGATATGTTCTAGTGAATATTTTCTAATGAATGTGATGTCATATGTAATTGTCAATTTTTAGGCGGCGGAAGCTCAAGAATCATTAGAGGAGGAATCACTTGTCCGTGTTGAAAGGGATGTTAGGTCTGAGTTATCTGAGTCATTAACTGGGAAAGATGTAAGAGCCTCTTTTACCTATATTGTTCTTTTTGAGATTTTGTTGCCCATGTTTATGCATATTGAAACTAGACAGATTATTTCTTTTGTGTATTTTGTGCAGTTAGAAGATGCCGTTGAGAATGAAATGGAAACTTTCAAGGAACAGTGGGAAAGTACCCTTGATCGTTTGGAGGATGAGAGTGCACTGTTGCTGGTAAGATCCCCTTCTCTCAATCTAAATAATAAAAAAAAGGTTGAAGTAACTGCAAATGATGAAATGCAATGTCATGGATATGGATGGATACAAGTTGAGGATATAGACTCTAGATGTTTAAGGGTAAAGGGGGGAATATGACCATCCTCATTACTTGCTTCTTTTTAAGGATATGAATTCTGGATGAATTTTGAAGTCATATATATGAATGCATCACTGAACAGCTATTAAGCAAGCCATCAATGAAAATAATCATGTGAGCTGTTCTGTATGCCTTGAAAAAGTAGTATGGAGTGGTTGTCCCGTGAAAGGATCGTTAATTTGGCTGCATGGTAAACGTATTCATATAGTTAACTATCCATGCTGTCATAGATTGGGGGTGTTATGTCTATCAGCATGCAAGCTCCAAATCACCGTGTTTCAATAAATTTACTGTGCTGTAGCTAGCATCCTATTCTTGTTTTTTCACCACAATTTTAATTTTAACTGATTGCTTGTAACAGCTACCCTAGCTCCTTTTTCTCTTAATTGGTTCATTTAGTTTCTTGTATTTATTATTATAATGTTTCAATTTCATTCCTAGATTTATAGTTACTATACCCACGAATGTCCTGGTCAGTGTGCTGAATATTTATGCTACCATAAGATGCAAGATCCAAATAAAACGATATGTTCTAATGTTTCTGTAGCGACATCCTATTGTGATGAGTTCACTAGCATCTTAAATTCCATCCATCATCCAACCTGACATCGTTTATGCTTAAGCTGCTTATTCTGTTGCTTTTCATTTCTGTCAAAGCAGTGCAATTTTTGAATTAGATCTCATTATTCCAATTATTCTTTTTTTAAATTATGGGATATGATCTGGGATGCGATTTTCTGTTTTAAACAGTTTTCCATTATTAGATGATATTACTTTTATGCTGTAACATGGTTTGTGTTTGCATTCAAATTCGGTGATTTGTCAATGTAAAAAAATGACAACATTTGCCATTAAGTTCGTCAATATATATTTCAAAATTTTCCTATGCCCTCATTAAACATAAACGATACATGGTAAATGCCATGCTATCATTAAGCATATTTGATACACGATTGAATACAATGACATTAGTATTAGATTTAGTGTTCCGTTTTTTTTTTTTTTTAATAATTTTTTATTTTCTAGTTTGAAATTAAAAACAAATTTGAAAAATAATTCAATTAAGCTTGTTGAAGTTTGGTTATAGAATTCGATTTGATTCAGCTTTTGCTTTCTAATCTCTAATTTGGCTTCAACTTTATCTAGAATTATTCTCGTTGTAATTATGTCATACTTTTGCTGCTTGTGTCCTCCACTCTCTGTCTCATTTCACTTGTGCAATATCATCTAACTAAGTTTTGGCACTGTTTTATAAAATTTATCTGGTCTCGAATAGCTATTTACCCGTCTTCTATGGATATTATCAGCAAATTTACTGTCACTCTTTTTTCTTCATTGTATTTGAAGTTTCAACCATCTTAATATTTTCTGTTTTTGTTTTCTTGCGTGATCTTCTGCAAATAACAATCATTCCAGATTTTGAAGCATGCCTACTAGCTGATTGAGTTATTCTTTATTCTTTAGGTCTGTTTCTATTTTCTTCTGGTGTTTTGAGATATTATTCACTTGTACTTCTACTTTGTAATTGAAGTCAGATCTGCATAACAGTCACACATTGTTTAATGCAACGTATAAGTTATTTTCCTTCATTATCTTGATTCATTGTTTTGCTTTAACAATGACTAAGAACAGGTGTTTCCTCCTTAGAGGTCACAGGGTTAAATCCAGAGGGGGGGTAGGGTGTATATACCTCTGTAGACTTTAGCAGTCAAATTGCTGCGTGGACGGGGTCCCTTGTCCCACAAACAAGGGGGTCTCATACATGAATTTGGTATCTGACTTGGCGGTGACCTTAAAAATAGATTATTATTATTATTTTCAAATTTTTTTCCTGAGAGAAAATTGTAATCTTTCATTTCAGTAAGAAAAAAGTTACCTTCATAATGTGTGCCTGAAAGCACTCTGATGTTCAGCTCAAGGAAGAAAACTTGAGTGAAGAGTGTTATGCCCAAAAACATAATCAAGGAAAGTATCTAGGCATGATGCTCTTTGTTTATGTTCTGCTTTAAAACTTACAAAAAAGGGATATTAACACACAATACATCACAAAGAGAAAAATAATCGTGCAGATTGAACTAGAACACGGAGTAAACCAGCAGGGCTGAGGAAAAGACATAAAGGTCAACCAACATGTGCTCTCAAAGAAGCTGCAAGAGAAACTCCAGCTTCTTCTTCATTAATCTCCCACATACCCTCTGTTAAATCCAGTGCTCTTTTGGACACAGTATCGGCTTCCATGTTGAGCTCTCTACAAATATGTGCATAAGATATGATCGAAATAGCAGATTCTAGAGTTTTTCCATGCTTGAAAAAGATCTTGAAATGTGGTTCTTTACACCTATGGAATTAGTTTCCCAATCAATGACCAAATTTTAGTCCCACATCACCTGGATATGAGTGATACCACGTTCCACAGCCAGTCTTAATAAGATTGCCTGGGCCTTTCCTTCTGCTCGATTATTAGTTCCCTCTCCTGGTCCAGCTCTAAAGGATATCTTGTGTGGATCAGACCTCAAGCACCACATAATCCAGGACTGCCCTGACATGCACCATCAAAAAAGGCCCATGACTGGGACTTGTCCACGTCCAGGTTACCTACCTGTCTTGGCCTTTTTATCTTTGGAGCAAGCTTAATTCCTTCATATAGAAACTTTATATGATGTAGGACCTGAAATAGGAGGTGTCAACTTATCTTAAAAAATGCTTACATTCCTTGCTAACGAGGTAGCTGAGGATATCTTTTTTCCACGGGAAAAAGATTGAAATTGCATTAATAAAAAGAACCAAATTACAATCTGCAAGTGCCCTCCAGCATTTCAAAGCTTCCTTCAAAAAAGGACTTGAACTTCTCTGCTTATCAAACCATTTCTTCATATTACATACACCCTAACAGAGATTCCTCATTCCACCTACCCTTCCCACCAGCCCATGATAGAATAGAACCCCATACGTCTTTTGTAAAGTCACAGTGGACCAATAAATGATCAATGTCTTCACCATCTTTTTTTTAACACAAGCTACAAATACCAGGCCCTTGCCTTGCTCTTTTCTGAAGAGCTTCCCAGGTCCATGTTTTCTTTGCTAGGGACAGGCACATAAATATTCAGCTTTCACAGGTGCCTTAAGTTTCCATATTTTACTCCACCACCAATCTGCTTCCCCATTTCCTTCCTCAAACATGGCTTTTAAACCTAGATTTGCAGTAAACTTACCATTGGTTGGGTTTTTAGACCAAACCAGAGAGTCACCCTCCATTCTTAATTGCATATAGGCCTGGGACAGCCTGTGCATGAAAGCCTTCCAATGCTCAGCTAGAATACCCTCCAATCCTATATTCCCTGCTTTTTTCCAGCCCTGTTGCCACATAATAGTACTCATTCCCTGCCTTGTTGCCACATAATAGTACTCATTGGGTCTTCAGCATCAGCTAGAGCTATAATGCCTCGTGCATTCAGCCTATTAACCAATTTCCGGGCTAGTAGAAAGTGCCCAGCACATCCCATCCAAGGGTCAATTCCCAGTCTTGCCTTTGTACCATCACCAACTCTTTAGGCAGGTTAAGTCCCTATAAGGGGAAAGGATTAAACTAAACCTTTCTGTATTATCAAGGCATTTGAGATTAATTCAACTGGGTGCCTAATCCATTCTTCAAAAGATATTGGGTCCAGATATTTCTGAGATATAACATTGTGCCAAAGTTCCTCACCATTGACAAGCCTCAAAAGCCTTTTAGCAGCTAAGGCCTTACCAAATTGGTGTATATTTTTTAAACCCCAGCCACCTTGTGCCTTTAGCTTAAGAAAACATTTTTTCCTTATTTCTTCAAACCTTCCGATAGGTATGTATGCCATTGAATGCCAATACACAGGGATAGCTTCAAGAACAGATTTAACAAGTGTCAGCCTCCCACCAAAGGAAAACCACCTATTGCACCAAGTGGTGACCCTTTTTTTTTGACCTTTTGATATATCTAGATTTAATCATGAAAACCATAGTCATTCTACTTGATCGTATCTTCTTGACCTTGTTTGCACACTATTAAAGGAGATTGAATATTTCTGAGTATTGATTTCCATCCTGGTAGCTTTACAACTCAAATCCAGTGTTTCTTTAAATTTTAGAGCTTCCCTTAGGCCTCAAACAGGGAAACATCAGCTGGAGAAAGTAAATGAGAAAAAGCCAAAAGCCCACAAAATCAGCCGCTGTTTACCACTCTTTATCTATCTCTTTGCCTTCTTCTAAGCCAATTTCAACATACACTTCCCTCTAGGGTAAATGATAGAGCACTGATAGCCTACTTGCCACCACTGTAATGCAAGATTCTTCTACCTAGGCGTCGAGGATTTAAAATGATACTTGGAAGATTGTTTGGGCCTGGATTTGGCCTCAACCTGCTCGGAGCCTAGGGAAGCTTGGTCTTCAGATGGGAAAGAAGGAACCATAATAGGGTGAGAAGGAGTAGGGAAGGAGTAGGGAGGGTTTATTGGAGGAAAAACAAGGGTTTCTAGCACCTTGTTTCATAACCCCTTCTCTAGTGACATTTTTTATATCTACCTCAAGGCCAAAGCCCTTAGGAATCAATTGCAAAGAGTCCACACATAGCAACACTGAATCCTCCATCCCATCCTTGGGTTTATGGGAAGTCATAGAAGATTGCTGGACTCAAAACTAATTCCTGTAGCTTCCATGGGAGAGGAATATAGCTAGAGAGCCAGTTTTGAACCACCTACCTCATCCAAAATAACAAAAGTCCCCTAGAACCTGCTCGCCATCATCTTGCTAGGGTTCACATTTATGGATGGAAAAGGAAACTAAGGGGGAGAAGAAACAATGCTCTTACTTTGAACTGAGGAGAGAAGCCTGGTGGAAGCTTGTAAGACATCCTCATCTCATGTGTCAGCTTCCAATGAAATGGCCTTGGGAGCCTGAATAAAACCAAGATTGAGAGGGATCCCTTTCGGAGAGGACCATGGATGGAACCAAAATATCCATTCTGACAGCTCAGGGAGATCCAACAACCACATCCTTGGCTCCAAGATCTTTATGAGAGCCTTTAGAGATTTACTCGTGTAAGCTCTTCTTTGGTGATGAAACCTTCTTCTTCCAGTAGCGCATAAGAGGCTTTTCGAAAGGGCACTTTGCTTTAAGATGACTAGACCTATGGCAGAAATTGCATTTAGAAGGAACACTTATGTAGTCCAATGTCTAGGAGAATTTCCAATTGCCTGCCTCAATTTCCATTCTGTTTGGTAACCCTAACCCTATGTCAATCTCAACCAGAATTTGAGCCATTGATTAACCACGGAGTTACAAGAATCCTTTTCAAGCCTGAAGGCCACAATACTATTCCTGATTTGTTTCAAAGCCCCAGAAGTAATGCATGCAGTTTAACCCATATAGGATGTAGTATGTACAAGGACCATGTGAGTTGTTGGGTTGAAACAAGGAATCCAATTTTTTAGAGCTAGCAGCATTGTAGACCCCTAGAACCATCTACCCTTCCTAATCCTTTCAACATCTGCCTCGTTCCCGAAGACAAAAGCCAGCTAC
>JASDQU010102893.1:435542-447891 GCA_032191745.1 Picea mariana | reverse complement strand
CGATACTTAAGCATAAACTTTGATGATAAAGTAAAGCTTTAAAATGATATTATCAGAAGTAGATTAGGGCAGCCGATTAGCTGTAGCAAAAGATTGCTACAGCAGCAACTTCTACTCAAACAAATCAGCAAACAACTTGCCCACAAGATAGCCAACACCAAGTAGATTAACAATAGCAACTTGCCAACTATTTTCAATGGTAGAAGAGTGAGATATAAGAGATTAATAAGTGATTTTGCAGCAGCCCTAGTGGCTGTAGCATAAGTTTATAACAGCAGTAAGAAATCCTTGGCTAAGCAAGATGCCCTAGTGGCTCAAGTAAGCTAAAAGCATGTAGAATTTATTCCAATTCAGAGAAATGGAATATCTCAACAAATCACGTTTTCCAATGCAACGATTTTGTTTCTCCAATGCAATTTCAGAGTAGTGCTTAATCTATTGGGTTATGAAGTCTTGGTTATAAGAGTTGGGTCCACTACTTCTCTAGGGGTGTAAGCCCTTTTACTCCGTAGAGCAAGTAAATCCCACAAGGTAAATCTAAGAGGGTGTAAGCCTTTTTACTCCTAGCAACCTTAAAAATGACTTTATTCAATAATAATTAAGATGAACTTGGTGGAGGGTGTATGCCCTTATACTCCTCCAAGGGTTTTAGACAAGAATACCATGAAACAAGAAGAAATTACCAACAAATGCAGAAAATTCGTTACCAATTCCACAAGATAGCAAGATAAAATGCTCATTTATGAAGTAAATATCATCAAAATGCAAGAGACAAGCCTCCAAGAAGGTAGCGCACCACTTAGCTCCACAATAGACAAGATAAGCATCCACAAATTTGCACAAGAGAGAGAGATAGACCAAATGCCCAAAAAGGGCGGAAATTTTAGCCAAGAATGTCTTATTCTCAAGTGAGAGTCTTATGAAAATGAAATGATCTAGGTCCTTTATACAAGACCTCAAAATAAAGTTTGTCCACATAAATTTAGGGTAAAACACAAAATAAGGAGGCTGACCTCCTTACATTTGCCCCTTTACAATTATAATTCGATTTTTACACAAAAGAAACCCTAAAAAGATGATGTCATGCCCCTAGAGGGTGACGTTTGGCATTTTTAGCAAGTTGTTGGGTTGTAGAAGGAGACGTTGGGCCTCCAAAGGCCATGTATCATCATGTTAAGTGTCCTCCTCTCCATCAATCGTGCCAAGTCATCATCAAACCTCACTGCCATCATCAAAACCCTAGCCCCAATGGTGATGTCAAGCCCAAAAGTGTAGCGCATGGCCTCCAAAGGAAAATCGTTGGGCAAGGTGAGGGCTAGGTATCGTTCTTCAAGGTGTCTTCTCTTGACTCCAAAGGCAATGTCTATCATCTGTCAGCGCCCAAGGTGTGGGTCATGGCATCCACTCTCTGGGCTTCAAGCCCCAATGAAGGCCCAAGCTAGGCTTGTTCCTTCAAAAACATCCACCAAACAAGGTCCTACAAAGACAAATGAATGCGCCCTCCAAGGGTCTCAAGTTAAATGTATCATGCCAAGTAAAATCACATTTAATACAAGAGCCACCTAAACATGTGCATCAAAACTACCTTTTCAAGTTAAACAATTCCTCAAAGACCCTATGCAATTTGCCAAGTTTAGGTATGGGAGGGTTGCCATGGTGACCTATTGGGTGAATCATTTCTCAAGTTAAGGAGTGTTTCCTAGGTGGATCTTCTCTAAGCCATGTCAAGAGTGTGGAGTGGATGGGGGTAAAAACGGCATGGGGTTTTTGACATACAAGGGTTCGTATTGTGTCATTTATGGGTGCCTTTGTAGAGGGTGTGCTGCACCTTCGTTTTAATGCAACCTTTTTCCAAGCCCATTTATTGCCATTAATTAATTAAAGTCCAAAACAATTGGGTACTATGAGACATGGAAAGAAAAGAGTTCTGCAACGTTACTTGAAGCTAGAGGTACACAGAGTGCCATATGCATGGAAAGAAAGGGACACCGCATAAGTGTACACACCTCAACAAGCTGGACATCTATATAATGTGAGTTTACTTTTGCAGGTCTTCAAATTCTTTTAAGAGAAATGTTTTGTTGTTTTCAAGACATTTTTGGGTGAACATCTAGAAGGTTATGGTTTGGCTTTTATCTTTTGCCAACTACATTTCCCTCTGGGCCTTCAACTCCTTCCCATGAAATGAGGTACAATCCTTTCTTGGGTTAGTACACTTGAAAATCCCAAAAGCTGAGTGGACGAAAAGGATGAAGCGTGGAAAATGGTAAGTATGATCCGGAATGGTACGTTGACTCATCAAGGAGACCTCCCAGTTGCAAGCCTTTCCCCAAGGGTGACCACTTACTAGGGCACAATGTAAACCACCAAGGTGAAACAAGGCAAAGAGCATAATTTCCAAGCAAACGTTCTTTAATCAAGAGAAGCTTTAATGCAACATATTCAAAAGCCTCAAGTATTAAAGTGACACTTACCGCAATACCTGACTTGTACCTCATGGAGCAAGACCCACTGTGTTCAGGAAACAAGTTGATGTGGTGAAAGCCGTCATGATGAATCGGAGAAGTATGGTGGTGAAGCGGGTCTTCATCTGTGTAAGTGGACAACACAAGTCAAACTATCCCTCAACACTCCATGTCTGCAACTTGAGGGCCTTGAGACATCATCTCCTTATTTATCCCTAGAAATGGGGGATAACAGATCCAATTGTATTTTTATTTTTGGATGAAGCAAAAATAACTGTTTTACACTATGGATGGACATGCTTTTCTCACCCAGATGAATGAATTGTCTTTAATGATGCATAACGTGCTAACTATTCAATGCATATCTATCTATTATGTTCCATATCTGTTCCACAATGAGGGCATTCAGTGATTTGATGATGTTAAGTGGGTAGATATCTTTCTACTTTTTAACGCAAGGTCAACATGCTTCATAAGAAGGCTAGAAAGGTCAATGCTAATTTCCTATTTGTAGCACTTTTGCTACCTAACCTTTTTGTGGATTTCCATCGTTCTTATTTAATGATAAACGGTTCTAAAATCTAGAAATGGTGTTGCAGCACTGGATACTAAAAAACTATTTGAAATTACAACTTGCTTAAAGTTTTAGCTTATGAATAAAATATTCTCTGACGTATTGAGCAGTAAAAGATGGAAAGGAAAGAGAATCAAGAGGATCATTGATGATGCTGAGCTTGGTGAAGAAACAAAGAAAAAGATTGCGATTGAGAAGGTCATTCTTCATTTACATGTTTTAACCAAAATATTTCTGCTAGAATTATTATCAATCTTAAATATTGAGTCCAGATAACAACATTTATATGGATATGTCATAACATTGTTAAAATATGAATGTGTTTATTGTCTATTTAAACAGGAGCGCCAGGACCACCTTAAGATGTTGCAACAGCGTTCAATGTTTGAACAGTGGTCAAAGGGATCAGCCAGTGAATGTGGAGAAAAAGCATGGGCCAAGGAAAATGAATTACTGGGTAATGCTGCTGAAGGCTTTATTGTTAATGCTGCTAGAGAACAAAATGAAACAGAAGTCAGAGTATCTCCATCTATCTCATGTATCTTGAAACCTCACCAGGTATCTTTTATATGTTTATGTTATATATTGCTGGGTTAAAAGCTGACGCTTCATTGAATTTTTTACAATGCAAAATGCAGCAGTGAAAGTGTTATTGGCAGAAAGGAGTTGGATTCAGTTTTAGGAATGGAAATGATAAAAAATCAGGACTAGTAACTTTGAATCTGTAGTGCTTATTGTGATTTATTAAGTGGTCTAAAGCTCATCCTTATACAAGGCCAGTTAGTTTCATTACACAGTAGGCTTATCTGAGCAGTGTTGCAAATATTGCTTATGCGGATCTGCCCATAAATAAGTATTTTTAGGTTGCTATAACAAGGTTTGGCATCATTTCTCCTCATTGTTTTGGATGCAAACTTGCATAATTTGTTTTGTGGTTGGATCTGAAGCGTTTGCAAGTGTAATCGGTACTTCTTTCATAGCTTTCTGTTTTCTTTTGTCTGTACAGTTCTCTAAGATTTCATTTTTATTGGTACTTCTTTCATAGGTTTCTGCTTATTGTTTTGCCTGTATAGTTCTCTATGATTTCATTTTTAAATATCGTAAATCTTTTCTCTGAACAGAGATGAAGAATGTTTTCAATTTTCTTCATAGTAGTCTATTTGAGTGGGCCTAGACAGATCTTTGTTGGTCAGTGTAAATTGGAACTGTTTGCAACATGTACCTACACAGCAGCTCTTAAACAACTATAGATTAAAATATCAGATGAGGTTGTCGAGGAATAGGTAAAAATCACCCATTAGTAATCGAATAGCTATAATAGGATTGGCTTTATAGGGCTATCTAGTTGTTGGAGTTTGTCAATTGAAATTTGAATTCAAGGTGGTTACAAGTTCAAACTATCAATGCTGTAATCCATGCTGTATTTAATAAGTTAATTTGTTTCATGTGAATTTAAACAGTTCCTATATATTTTAAAGTACTCAAAAGACAATTGTGTCTGACACTTCAGACAAAGACAAGTCAAGCCATCAATCATAAGAAAAAATTGTGTAACAATGACTTGTCAAGCCATTCTCAGCCTTCTTCCACCAGAATGACAGCAGTTTGCCATTTGCATAGTCAGAGTGGTTTGTTTTGAATAACTTATATGATCTAGATATTGAAGTTTGCCATTTCTATTCTATTTACTTCTTGCTTTTATATAGGAGCTGTGTTAGCTCTATTCTATTTTACTTCCTTCTTGCGCTCCTACTTTGTATAGATGTAATGGTACTTAACAGTCCCATTGACCTACTTAATTGGTCATTAGTTGGACATTAATACATTTATCTTATCTTATCATAGTTCTTAGCACTGAACTCTAGGGTTTTCTGCTGATCCCCACACGAGGTTTTTAAATACAACGTTTTTTTATATCAACTGGGGGATGTCTGCCAAATATTTCTGTTCTTTGTGCACTTACCTCTTGTGAGCAGCAGACAAGGACAAAATATTGGGAGTTTTCTTAGCTGAATTTTTGTAGGAATTTATTAGTGGTGTCCAGCAGTAGCTAGCTACAAAAGAGCATCACTCCTCCATCCAAGTGGAAGCAACATCAAGRTAWGCYAAGCTAAGCTAAGATTATTTCACTAATGTCCAATGAGGGAAAACAAATTTATAGATTCAGATTTTCTGTTTTCGGTCTTCATTTCACAACATTGTGACTTCAAAGAAATACATTGAGACTGTAAAGGGGCCCAAGGRTGAAGGAGGGGATATTGTAATCATATTATTGAATGGTGGGAGGGGGAATATATTAATCATATTAAGGGTGGAGGGTGTACATATTAATCATATTATTTGAAGTGTTTTTTGTAAATTTTTCAGGCCCCAACCCGGTTTCAAGTCTCACTAAGACACATAGTTAAGTGCCGAACCCACATGGCACATTTACTGCTGCAAATTAGTAAGCATGAAATTAAATGCTCAGAACTGAAACACAAGAAGTCTACTACAACACTTTAACCAGAAATAAATCACACACAGAAAATTCAACACAGAGATTTGGTCTACAAATTCAGACCCTGGAAAAGCCCACAAAGGGGAAAACCAGTGAGAGAGTGGAGGCTTTTATTATTCAGAGAAATGAGAGATATTTACAGCAGTCATCTTCAGTAATTAATACACACACTTATCTTGTTTTCTGTGCATAAACTCAGAAAATAGTGCCAATACTGCTCCTCGATTTCTGTGCCCAGAAATCCATACAATACAGTCTCACTTCTGCTGCTGTACTTTGCCTCGATTTTTGTACTCAGAAATCTGTACAATATGGTCTCACTGCTGCGCTGTACTTTGCCTCGATTTCTGTGCTCAGAAACTGCCTTGGAATTCGTGCCACAATCTGCTCATGTGGTCTCTCTCCCAGCTCGACTCTCTCAAGCTCTTGCTCTCTCAAACTCTAGGAATAAATGAATGAGGACGCCTTAGTCTCTAAGTAGACTTGGTGGAGGAAACTGAAGAGTCGTGACTTTTCATTTTCCCTCACAAAATTCCAAAAGTCACATTTAATTTTATCTCTCATAAAATTAATTTCTAGAGATCTCTTTTGGACACTTTCTCACCCCTAGGCGCCTAGGTGATGAGAAACACTTGTCCTTGGTACTTTTATTTAATTAATTTAACACTCCCTCTTACCAAGGAAAGTGTTCCTCACCACCCCAAGCTTATCTCTGAAAGACACAAATTTTCTTTTCCCCAAAGCTTTTGTGAGGATGTCCGCCATCTGCTCATCGGTGGAAACATACTGTAGCTCAACTGCTCCTCTCTGAACATGGTCCTGGATGAAGTGATATCTAATCTCAATGTGTTTAGACCTGTCATGGAAAATTGGATTCTCAGAGAGTTTAATGCAACTCTGATTGTCACAGTAGATCATCGTGGGTCTCATTTCCACACCAAATAATCCAACTAGCAACTTGCGAAGCCAAATGGCCTCACAACTAGCCTGACTGGCTGCCATGTACTCAGCCTCAGCAGAACTCAAAGCCACTGACTTTTGCTTCCAACTTAACCAAGACACCACTGCTGAGCCCAATCCAAAGCAACACCCTGAGGTACTCTTCCTGTCACTGACACATCCTGCCCAATCTGAATCTGAATAACCAATCAATCGAACTCCATCCCCTCTCTCATAGTTCAGGCCAAAATCCAYCGTACCCTTAAGGTACCTGAGCACATGTTTTGCTGCAATCCAATGTACTCTCCGAGGCTCCACCATAAACTGACTAAGAGAGTTAACAAAAAAACAAAGATCTGGTCTTGTGTTGACCAGATACATCAACGAACCAATCAACTGACGATACAACCTGGGATCAACCAACTCTATCTCAGAAGAATGTAGCTTCTTCTAGTTGGTTGTCATAGGTGTGGACATGGGTCTACAATCCTCCATCCAGAATCTCCTCAGAATCTCATCCGCATATCTACCTTGTCCCAAAAAGATATGTCCATCCTCCTGCCAAACCTCCAACCCCAAGAAGTAGTGCATCAACCCAATGTCTTTCATCTCGAATTCTGAAGCAAGGCTCTCCTTGCAACCAACTATGAGTCTCTCAGCCCTTGTAATAAAGAGATCATCCACATATAGCACAAGAATGAGAGGATCACCTCCAACCACAATGAAGTACAGGTTGGGATCCGCCTCACTCTTCACGAAATCCAACTGCTGCAAGTATGTGTCTATCCTGGAGTACCAAGCTCTAAGAGCTTGCTTYAGCCCATACAAGGCCTTCTTCAGTCTGCAATGTGCATACATGAGAATCGCTCCCATGCACCTCAAATCCATGTGGCTGCTCAATATAAACCTCCTCTTGAATGAGACCATTCAAAAATGCGGTCTTCACATTCATCTGATGGATTTTCCAACCCATCTCTGCTACACTGGAGATCACTGCCCTGATYGAGGTGTATCTAGCTACTGGAGCAAAGGTCTCATCAGAATCAACTCCCTYTACCTATGAGAAGCCTCGAGCCACGAACCGAGCCTTGTACTTCTCAATGCTGCCATCATCATCATACTTGATTTTGTACAACCACTGACTTCCCCTCAGGTCTAGAAAACCACCTCCCAAACATCATTCTTCATGATGGAATTATACTCTTCCATCATGGCATCTCTCCAAACCTCTCGATCAACTGCCTCCTCAAAAGTGGAACTTGGAAGGCTCAGACTCTCTGATGCTGCTCACCATCGCAAGATAGCTGCAAAACCTCTCTGGAGGTTTACTCTCCCTCATAGCTTGTATGGGATTCCCCACTGAACCCTGTGCCTCCCTCAAAGTGTCCTAAAGCCACTTGGGCTTCCTCCTCTTTGAAGTAGTGTCCCGTGGAGGGGACTCTCCCTGCTCAACCCCATCACCTGAACACTGTGAACTTGAAGTAGAATCTGGAGAACTCGATCCTAAAACCTGTGGACCAATAACCTGTGATCCTAACATTTGTGGCCTTGTAACCTATGGTCCAGTTATCACTGAAACTGGTGGACCTGAACTCTGTGTCACTGAAGTTTGTTGTGGACTCACCTGAATTTGAGGTGATGATTGCTCACCCCTCTCAGTCCCTCGTGACTTCCTAAAGGCTCCATCCTCCTCAAATCTCACATCCCTTCTCAAAACTGTCTTCCTCAAGGAAGGGATGTATATGCAGAAAACCTTTGAAGTCTCGCTATACCCAACAAAGATCCCCTTCTCTACCGTGGGTTCTAGCTTTGTCCTCTTCTCAGAAGGGACATGCGAATATGTAAGGCACCGGAAAATCCTAAAGTGCCCAACATCAGGCTTCTTCCCAGAGAAAGCCTCCTCAGGAGTCTTATCCCCCAAGACTCTGTGTGGACTCCTATTCTACAGATAAACTGCGGTGTTGCAAGCCTCAACCCAAAGAAAAAGTGGTGGTCCCCGATCATGTAAGATGGCTCTCGTAGCCCCAACAATAGCCCAATTCTTCCGCTCAACCACCCCATTCTGTTGTGGGGTGTATGGAACTGTCAACTCTCTCTTGATGCCTTCTCGAGCACAAAAGTCTCTGAACTCATTGGAGGTATACTCACCCCCATTATCAGATCTCAACACTCTGATTTTCCTCCCTGTCTGGTTCTCCACAAGAGCTTTGAACTCTTGGAACCGCTGGAAGACCTGTCCTTTGGTCTTCATGAAGAAAATGCAAGACTTCCGTGAGAAGTCATCAATGAAAGAGATATAATACAAGAACCCAACCAAAGATGCAGAAGACTTCGGACCACACACATCAGTATGAATCGAATCAAGGATACCAATTGCTCTACTATCAGTGCTTTGGAAAAGTAGTCTTGGTGTACTTCCCAATAGCACACCCCTTGCACACCTCCTGGTGCTCTGTACTGAACTCTGACACTCTAGACACAATCTCTTTCAAGATCCTCAGTGCCCCATGATGCAAGTGGGCCATCCTCCTATGCCATAACTCACAAAGGTCACTGGTGTTGGTGCCATGAAACAATGCTCTCGAAGGCTGAAACATGAGCTTGTACAACTTCTCATGTCGAATACCAATCACTTTGGTCGAAGTGACTGGAGATCCCTTACGATACAAGAGCACTTGCCCATCACAGAACAATACTTCATGCCCCCTATCCTCAATAGTGGAAACTGACACCAAATTCTTCTTCAGTCCTGGAACATATAGGACATCTCTCAACTTGGGAGGTAGAGACTCCCTCTGAAATGATACAGTCCCACACCCAACTACTCTGACCACTGAGTCATCTCCAAGTACCACCTCCTGGTCTCCAATCGCTGCAAGTGCAAACTCAATAAAGTACTCATGAACTCCTGTCATATGGCGGGAGGCACCACTGTCAATGTACCAAATACAAGTGGAAGATGCTCTAGATGAGTGGCAAGCAGTCAAAGAATACACCTTCTCGAACTTGTGAGTAAACTCTTCCACCTTCGCTGAAGCTGCAACATGTTTCTTCTTCTTGTTAGGGCACTGTACAACATAGTGCCCAAATTGATGGCAAGCAAAGCACTTGACTTTGCTCATGTCTTTCTTCCCTTCACCTTTCTGCTTGTTCCCTCCCTTGGAACCCTTCTTGGACCTGCTCTTGCCTTTAGCTGCAAGAGCCACATTCTTCTCCTCATTACCAGTGGATGAACTACCAAGCACATATCCTCTCCGAGTTTCCTTCTGAATGAAGTCATCCCAAAGACGATCCCACTTGGAAAGATTCTCCCTTGCCACAATGCCCTCAACGAAGACAGTCCATTGTTTGGTCACCCCATTCAAAGCAGTCCTCACAAGTTCACTGTCAACAACAACCTCCCCAACAGCTCCAAGCTCATCCCTTACTTGAGTAATTTTAGCAAGGTATGTGGTGACATTTTCAGCTTTGGTCATCTTGATGCCCTTCAGTTTCTCCCTCAACACCATCTTCCTATTTTCATTGGAACTCTGGTAAAGCTTGGTTAAGGAGTCCCACATCTCGTAGGCATTGGATTTCCCGGTCACATGTGGAATCACATAGTCCTTGATGGCATCAAGGATAATTCTTTTGGCCTTTATTCTTCTTGTTGTAGGCTGCCAAAAGAGTAGCATCTGTCGGCACAGTCACAGGACTCGTTTCTGTGTTCTCCACAATATCCCACAATTCATTTTCCTGCAGTATCAGTGTGATTCTCTCCTTCCATGGGCTGAAATTAACAGCCCCATCCAATCTGTCCTCAACCCTCAAACCGGTGGCCATGACCCTCTCAACTGAAATTCAAGTCCAACAAAAAAAAATCTGACTTTAATGGCTGAAATATTTCTGTTCTTCTTCTCTAACCAGCTCTGATACCATGTAAATTTTTCAGACCCCAACCTGGTTTCAAATCTCACTGAGACACATAGTTAAATGCCCAACCCACATTGCACATTTACTGCTGCAAATTAGTAAGCATGAAATTAAATGCTCAGAACTGAAACACAAGAAGTCTGCTACAGCACTTTAACCAGAAATAAATCACACACAGAAAATTCAACACAAAGATTTGGTCTACAAATTTAGACCCTGGAAAAACCCACAAAGGGGAAAACCAGTGAGAGGGGAGGCCTTTGTTATTCAGAGAAATGAGAGATATTTACAACAGTCATCTTCAGTAATTAATACACACACTTATCTCATTTTCTGTGCATAAACTCAGCATAGAAAATAGTGCCAAAACTGCTCCTTGATTTCTGTGCCCAGAAATCCATACAATACACTCTCACTGCTGCTGCTGTACTTTGCCTCAATTTCTGTACTCAGAAATCTGTACAATACGGTCTCACTGCTGCATTGTACTTTGCCTCGATTTCTGTGCTCAGAAACTGCCTTGGAATTCATGCCACAATCTGTTCATGTGGTCTCTCTCCCAGTTCGACTCTCTCAAGCTCTTGCTCTCTCAAACTCTAGAAATAAATGAATGAGGGCGCCTTAGTCTCTGAGTAGACTTGGTGGAGGAAACTGAAGAGTCACGACTTTTCATTTTCCCTCACAAAATTCCAAAAGTCACATTTAATTTTATCTCTCATAAAATTAATTCCTAGAGACCTCTTTTGGACACTTTCTCACCCCTAGGCGTCTAGGTGATGAGAAACATTTGTCCTTGCTACTTTTATTTAATTAATTTAACATTTTTTTCAATTTCATGTAAATTTTAGTTCTGCTTTTTAATTTTTATATATTTTTCACATATATAAAATCCTATATGTGATGCACCTTGGTGCCCATCCTTTGCTTTGTGCACCCTGATTTCAAAAAATGGCATTGCTGTCCCTGTCCCTGTTTCTGACCTCGTGAACTGTGGCTTTTCAGGTACACATGTATAGACATGCATGTGCCTGTGGGTGTGTGGTTTTTGTTTTTCCATTAGCGAATTTTGGACAATGTCCATTCTCAACTGTCCCCATTTTTACAACCTCAGAAGTGTTTTGCCTGTGTCAGGCACACTTAGATAATGACAAAATCAGAAAATAAATAAATACAGGCTTGGCAACTAAGGAAATTCAAATCATCATGAACTAACTGACAGGGAATTGTATATAAAACAGACTTGAAATGGGATATTTTATCAAGGAAGCCTATGAAAACATTGAAATGCCAACAATAGTCTTCCACTCCTCATTCTCGATTAAGCAGGTCTGTTTTGAAGATTTATCATGGAAAAAGAAGAATTAAGGGAATGATTTTGAATTTTTTGATTATAAATCCTTACAAAATAGTCTTTCCTAATTATCCCAGCTTCTCATAGCATACCAAATCTGTAGTTTTTTATTGATAGCATCCTTTTCAACACTTATTTATTTATTTTTCTGAGGAAAACCTTGCAAGGAAACCCCTGGGCACTTCCCAGCATTTCACAGATGTTGCCCATTGTGATGCCTGACCCAGTAGGGATAGTGAGGATGCAACAGCAGCAGCCAGCCCAGGGTTCGATCTCAAGACCTCCTGCATGAAGCTCAAAGTGCTCAACCACTCGAGCTATCCCAATGGGCTTCAACACTTATTTTCTATTCACATTATTATTTTTATTTCCAGGTTACACTGCCCGGGGAACCCCCGGGTACTGCCCCTCATTTTGAGGATGGTACCTAGGGTAAACCTTTGAATCTTCCGGGCAGAAGGCCGGTCAACTACAGGGCTCAAAGCCATTACAAAAATATACTCGTTAAGAGCTCAACATGTCACTTGCGGGAATTGAACGTGGGTGGGGAGGATAACAATCATTCCTCTAAACCACCCGAGCTAAACCCAATTGACTCTGCAGTTTCC
>JASDQU010102893.1:413070-424643 GCA_032191745.1 Picea mariana | reverse complement strand
CATTGCAAAATAGTCCAAATAGAGAGCTGGGACAAATGCCCAAACAGGACTTTTCAGCAAGCCCAGATCCATAGAGCATTAAAACACTGAAATCATATTTTCAGACAAGAGGTCAGCACCTCTAAACTCTTGAGTCAGCAGAGAATCTTCCTGCAAGGAGAGTGCTTCTTTTGAAAGAGAGTTAGCTTTTGTATTGAATTCCCTGTAGACATGGGAGAAGGAAATGAACTCAAATTAAAGCTTTACCTCCATGACTCTTTGAATAATGAGTCCCAGAGCTAAATTTGTAAGTGGTACTTTCCATTTGCCCAATTTATGAGCAACTTTGAGTCCCCCAACACCTGAAGCTTTGTAATACCTTTGTCTGCAGCTGTTTTCAGAAGTAACCACAAGGCAAAAAACTCAGTTCTGTTGTTTGTTCCATAACCAGTGCCATATATTAAAGAAAAGTGATGCAGAAAAGAAACATGAACAATCACACCTACCTCACATTTGCCTGGGGATCCTTGACAGGCACAATCGAAGAATGATGTTTCTCAACTCTATAACCAAGGTAGAGGTAGTTTGTTCAAACAATGCAGTGCCTAGTTAACAGTGTTTGATCTTTTGTTTAATCTATTTCCATTCTGATGTAGAATCCTTCCTAGCCAATGACCCAGTTACTAATACAAATTGATCAATCATTGCTGCAACAATATTACTATAGCATTTGAAGAACATTGTATGGTGGAAAGACTCAGTTACAAACTGTACTCAGTTAACCAGCCCGATTGCACTCTGGAGATTGTAGACAATGTGCTTCAAGTTGGAGTTGCCCCTTTCTTTTTAAATTTTGATTCCAAAGTTCAATGTTTTTCGAACTGTTCCCATTCTATTTTAGCAATTTTGAAAAAGTTATGAGTAGAAAGTATTTTTATTCAAAGATCTAAAGTCTCCAAGGCTGAAACACTTTAAACAAAGAAACATTTGGAATTGAAAATGTTGGATTTCAAATTGCCAAAATATTTTTATCAAATTATAATTCAAGCTTTCGTCAGGGCAATTGCTCATTTGAAGTGTTTGTCATCTCTTATTTATAGTAAAAGACAGCTATGATTGAATCTTTTGGGTTTTTCTGGTCAGCCTTGAAATTAGTAACTGCCCCAAAACCGCCCTAAAACTCGCCATTTTCAAGTTTCTCTCAAATTGTGCAAAACGTGAGAAACTCAGCTCAAACTTGTCCGCAGTCACCAAGATTAGAGAACGCGGACCCCATACGGTTCTTCCTTGGAGAAAAGGCCGGAATCGGGGTTTTTGGAGGGGAAAAAAAGAGGGGGAAGGCCTCTGACAAAACCCTAAATCCATTTAACCCCCAAAAAACATATTATACTTTCATTTGTGTATTTCATCTTAACTGTTCACATAGAAGTGTTTACCAGCAGCATTTTTTTTGAGTGGCAAATTTTAAATTATCATATTTGATGAGATTAATTGATGGATAAACTGTTGTTTTATATATTTTATGGATGGAAATTTTATCATTATTTTTCTACACAAAAATTCCTTTATTTCGAGTATTTTCTATTTGCTGAGTTTCTCCGAGTCTCGAGTTGAGTTTTGACTCGTCACCGAGTTCTTTTGTGTCCCAAGCTGGCGTAGCTTTTGCCAAGTCTGAGTTTCACAACATTGTGATTGATAGTAAAAGACATGTATGATTTGGGTGATAACGCTTCTATGCAGTTTTTTCAAAATGCCAAAACCATTTTCATATCTTTGAAACACAATCCCCTCACTCTTTAGTCTGGAGAACATAGAGTATTTTATTTATTTATTTATAATTTCATGTTGTTTTATTTTTTATTTTTCAAAAAATGCATCTTATAATATATTTGATAATCAATAAATTTATTAAATTTACATCAGGGCTTACATCTATAGAGAAAGGGCCTGGCAATGCAGCCTCCACTCCCAACATAGACAAGAAGAGACATCACGTCAGCCTTAGACCCAATGTTCAAAGAATCAATATCTTTCCTAAACATGTACCCTAGCTGTGAGTCGAGTAGGTAATTGATCTTCAGAAGCTGACGGTTGCAACTAATGGAATACATGAAGGTTTTTAGAGCACTTACCAATCCAAAAGCATGATGAGCCACTCATAAAATTCAAATTTTATTTTCAAAGAAGTCTTCAAAACATCAGATTAATCCATTCAAACTTGATGATATCTTGAAGTAAAATCCAATTTGGCAAAGTTGCAATCCCCTAGGAAATATCTTCCATCCTTGCTCATTTTTATTCAACATTACCAATGAGATTGTACATTTTACAATACTTCTCTGAATATTTCAAGAACATATATGGTACAGTGTTGTACCATACATCCCCAGTCGTGATGTTGCACCGTGATTTGCTTTCCGGGGTTTATTGTAAAAAATATTTCCTGATAAATGCTGTAAGGCTGCTAGAACATTGCTCATTCCAAAGACACGATGATCGACTCATAAGCTCGAAATTTCTTCTTGAAAGATGTCTTCTAAGCAAGAATCAATTTGGTGAAGTAGCAAGCTCCAAATGCGTGTGAACTTGATATCTTGAATATTCAATTTGGTGAAGTAGCAAGCTCCTCGGAGAAGGCTTCCAAATTTTGTCATGTTATTATACAAGAATACCAGTGAGAATGTACATTTTTACAATATTTTTCTGAATGCTTCAAGAACTAATACAGATATTGCACAATGTATCCTCAGCCTCAAATGATGTTGCACAATTATCCTTAGTCTCATATGATGTTGCATCTTCCAGCAGTTACTGGAAAAACTATTTATTGATAAGTGCTCGAAGGAGTCTTCTTTTAATATTTATATTTTTGAGCATATAGTAGAAAGTTAGATTTGTGAGATATATAAAATACTAGAGTATTCATTAGAGTAATTTTGCATTATTCTGACCATGGTCAGAATTTGCACCTCAGTTTTCAGACTTTTATTATTGGTAAACTTTGTGGCCAACACAGGAAGCATCATTTTTTGTAAAAACTTGAAAATCTTTCAATTTCTTGTCCTCTCTCACCTATAAGTTATAAGTCATTAGAATGAAGCTCTATATAATATCATCAATAAATAACCACCTAAGATGTGATAATCATAATTGTCCCATTCAATATATTTCTGGTCATTGGGATATATGATGGGATGTTATAATCATCATAACGAGGATTTTTTAGGGGTTAGCTCATCTGCGTCGGTTCCGACAATTTTCATTCCAGCTATACTTTATCAACCCATATATTCGTTTTCAACCAAGATAACTGTATGCATTTGGAAGAAACCAATTAGCTAGTAATGTAGAATGCAAGATATGGGATCCTGGTYCATATGCTGTTGGAAACTTGAATTGGACCTTGCAGGGTCAGCATCAGTGGTTGGATGTTTACATCCTAATGAAAGACGGAAGATGAAYRAAGCAGGGATATTATCCCATATATGATTGTATTGAATTTGTTCAAACTATGARCGCAATTGCATTACAAATCAAAGTTTCTGGAAGTACACTTGTATCCTGCTGCACTTTGCCGTTGATTATTTGGATTTGAACTGTGTTATGACTAATATTTCATTTTAAATATGCTGCAATATCATAAAATTTGCATGCTTGATTTTCATTTTCTTGAAATTCAGGTTCATTATTTCATTCAATCTCTCTCCATATTTTCCATGGTCAATCTCTCTCCATATATGGATTTCTTGTATTCAGTTTATTTTTGTCTGAGAGCTCTAATTGTTACTATTTCTGTAGATAATGATGGGCCTGATGGAAATTTTTGAATTTTTCAGATGTTAGATTTTTATTAAAATCATAACATCTGTAGTTATGGTATGGTGCAACTTAGAAACGTCGTTCAATTTTCTCGCACTCAAAAGTCAGGATCCTTTTTAATTCATTCTCTTTGCAAAGGAGTTGTTGGAGTTAATTCTCTAAATCATGAGCCCAATCGTAAATAAATTAAGAAAGTATTATTTTGGAATCTGCATTGTAGGTGATGCCACATGTCAAATTACTAGATGAACTCAAAGAGTTAGAAGTAGATGATTATTGTATTCTTTGAAGTATTATCATTGAGATATTTTTTTTTGACTGTCTTGAGGACATTGACTATTATGTTGAGCTTGGTATCTTATATGTATTTGATCCATGTTTCAGAGTGGTCCCGATTTACTCATTTGTGACGAGGCACACATGATAAAAAACACAAAGGCTGATATAACTCAGGCATTAAAACAAGTGAAGACCCAACGCAGAATTGCATTGACAGGTTCTCCTTTACAAAATAATTTGATGGAATACTATTGTGTAAGTAACGCTGTTGTAATTTTTTAGTGTGGATATGATATTCAAATGTTTTCTTTTGTGTTGGGCTCTATATATAGTCTGTAATGTTTTACATCACCTGCAGATGGTGGACTTTGTAAGAGAAGGATTTCTGGGAAAACAACCAGAGTTCAGAAACCGGTAAGTGCTTTTTTTGGTCTAGTTTATTCTTTCTTGTTCCAGAGTGCTTGGTTCAATTGTAATTTGTATCTCATTTGCATCAGGATCATAATAGTGTACTGGTTGCAGGATTTCGTCCCCTCAAACTTTCCTGTAGTAGGCTTTATTATATCAATGCTGTGTATATCAGTGTCCTAAACTAACTGTTGAACTGCAGGTTCCAAAATCCTATAGAAAATGGGCAGCATGCTAATTCAACTGCAGATGATGTGAAAATAATGAATCAGAGATCACACGTCTTATATGAACAGTTAAAAGGTTTTGTACAACGTATGGGCATGAATGTGATGAAGGATGAGCTTCCTCCAAAACGTGTATATGTGATATCTGTAAAACTTTCTCCATTACAGAGGCAGTTATACATCAGATTCTTAGAAGTTCACGGGTTTATGAAGAATGACAAGAATGCATTTGTAAAAGGGGCACATAGGAAATGCTTCTTCAATGCATATCATTCTTTAGCGAAGGTGCTTACAATTACTGATTTGATCATAAGAGGTTGATCGATGTTTTGGTTGTGCTTTTCTATCTGAAATTAGCAATTACGATTGTGCTTCTGAAATATTTTTTATTTTATCTGTGTCTAGATTTGGAATCATCCAGGGTTACTGCAAATAGCCAAAGAGGACAGAGACTCTCAACAAGGCGATGATACAGTTGAGAATTTCATTTTGGATGCTAGCTTCAGCGATGATGATACAGATCAAGACTTCTTCAATGGAGGCAAGGATTAGTTTGCACTAGCGATCTACATCCTGGTTGCATTTATATTCCCTCCTTGATTGAAATGGAACTTTTTAAATATGTTCGTGGTAGTGCTTGCAAAATACATGCCCTATGGAATCTGCTTCTAGCAAGAAAACCACTAACTAGGCATGTCACAATTATTACAAAACAAGCTAGATCACTTCCTATATAGGGTTGAGTCACATAATGAAGCTCAAAGGAAGATACTCACAATAACACAATATGATATTATCAATGAATAACTGGTGCATCTCTTACATTGGAGTTCACCTCTTTATATATGATTGCTCACTGAGCAAGTCATTTTCACTCATGAATGTGGGATAGACTGCTCATTGTCATGCTTTTTCTTGATCTTGAAGATTGTAGTAGAATGAAAGTCTGCAGCATTAGGTAGGATTGTGCTATTTCTATCTAGGTCGAAGAGGACCTTGAATATAATCCACTGAATAATGCACTGATTTGTTGTCCAAGATTAATTATATATCCAAGTTTCTGGTTGCCTCTTTCATAAGATTTCTCGAGTTTGGAAAGGAAATTACTCATGGTAAATTGTTCTTTAAATGAACATTGTTGTGCCATGGAACACTACAGCAACATAATTACACTTTTAAGTTGGCTGCTTTTCATCTTCCTTCAACTTTAAGGTGGCCGCTTTTTCTCATTTACTGACTACTCTTCTATTCATGATTCTAGATCTAGGGCTTATTCCGCTGTACTGCCTACTTGTATGTAGGCAAGTACATATTAACCTGGGCATATCATCGATTCATTATTTATAAAAGTTATGACTATACTTCGAGGCTGACATAAGTCTCAACCTTTTTCTGCTGTTGATGCTTGATATTTTTGTGTATACTCTTTGATGCTATTTAATGTTATAATATTAACTTTTATTGGGTAGAATTGCAAACTGGATACTGTTGTTTCGTGTTAATGACATGAATTAGTGATGCAATTATGTTTGCAGAAGCACACTCTTAGTGTGCTCATTCCTTTGACTCTTTAGCAAAATATTGTTTCATAGGGCCTACCACTAGTTTATGTTTATCGGGGCAATGCTTGATGTATTTCTGTTGGTACAGCCTTGCCTTTCTGTATTAGTTTGCATTAGCTCACTTTAGCAGTGTTAACATGACCTACCTCTTGAATTCCTAAATCCCATGGAAACTTCAGTTTATGATATATATCTTTAAGTGATCACCATAGCCATTGTATACAAGACAATACTAAGCTGCTTTTCATAAGCCTATTTGACAGTTACTGAATAACTGTTTTCTAATGAGTTCATTGCTTTCGTTGTCTTTACAAGTATTCTCCATATTCATTTTCATTCTTTTTTCATGTTGGTTTGATTTCTCCCATATGAAATCCTGAGGGGCATGTTTTTGGTGATGTTCATAGGTGAAAATATCTGTCTGTATAGTTATCTATTTGGTTGTAAATGGGCAGTTTATTTATTTTTTAATAACATTTTTTATTCCATGCTTTATGAACTATTTGTTCTTTCCAAAAAGTTGCAATACTAATGTTTTATTTATCTTGATCTTATTGGGACAGATAAGATAAAAGGTAAAGTGGATTGGACAAGCAAAAACAAAGACAATGATTTGGAAGAGGTGTTAGTCTGTGTCTCTCACCACTGCTTTATTCAACTCTTAACTCTTACTTCATTCAATATACCATACATCGAATGTTTTCTTTTACAAAAACTGATTCATAGGTTGTTAATGTTGTCAATTTACTAAGTATGCTACTAGCAAGTTACGAATGTATGAATAATTTAAAGGTGTGATTATAAGTGATCAGTACCTTGAACTATGCCTGTGTTGTCTCTGTGCAGGTGCCCCTGCAAGCTGATAAGTGGTGGGAGGATATTATTCCAGATAAAGCTTATGAAAAAGCTGATTATAGTGGTAAGATGGTCTTGTTGCTAGATCTCCTGGCCATGAGCTCTGAGCGAGGTGACAAGGCATTGGTTTTCAGCCAGAGCTTGAGTACATTAGATCTCATTGAGTCCTTCTTGACAAAATTAACTCGGCGTGGAAAGAAAGATGAATACTGGAGGCAGGGAAAAGAATGGTACAGGTGAGGTAGCCTTAGAATTGTTCATAATGTCTTTGCTTCATTTGGTGCCTTGGTATGGACATTTCTTGTTCATTTCCAATTTTCCTCTTTCCAGACTAAGTAACACTGTCGTTTAAGATTAATGTTCTCACCTCTGTTTCTACAGAAGCACAATAAAGAGAATAAGATCCAGACACCTAAAACATACACACACATAGGAACCCATTGGATCAACTGCCTTGATAATTTATATTGGCATGTGAATAACATGGAGGCATGGGTGCATGCTCTGTAAGGATTTGGTGTGGGTGGCAAAGGTGTTATGCAAAACATTGATTGGTTGTTGGTGGGGAAGTTTAATAAAATGGGAAATGATTATAGCAGATGAGGTGGGTATTCTCCTTGTCCTCCACTCTTATTTTGTTGCGGGCACTGGGTGGGAAAATTTTTCATGGTAGTGTATACGCACCGTAGTTATCAGAATTGGAACTAGAAGCGATTCGGTTGACCCCAAAATCATGAAACACACTATAACCACCAGGAAAAAACTGGTTGACCAAAAATAAATATCAAATTTGACAAAAAATATATGTTGATGTGCACAATATAAGTCTAAGCCTAAGCCATTGAAACCCAAATATACAATGTTTTCTAATGTATATAGCATGTAAGGGTGATTATAACAAAATGGCATTGAGAGCAATACATATTTGAACCAAAATACATGAACATTGAGGCTCTGAATGGCCTATAGAGTCCAAAAATAGAGTGCGTGGGTATTCTTTGCATCTTGACTATATGCCCTTGAAGGTCCATCACCAATGACCATAACCTGTAGTGGTGGAAGCAGCTCCAAGACCATCCAGGATAAAGGGGAGCATCATTAAATAGATGATTTAGGTTTTAGGGTAGTTAGTTATAAATTTCTTTTTTCAATTTTAGGGGAGGGGCTGTGCTAGTACATAGCCAGTCAAACCTGCTGGTTTTGACCAGTTTTGACTTGAACCAGCTGGTTCGAGACAATCTGTCAAACCTGGTTGGGTTTAACTGGTTTTGACTGGAAATCCCATAAACTGCTCCAAACTGGTTGTTTTTGGTCTGGTTAGGCCAGTTCCGATAACCATTATAGCATGGATGTTGAACTCATAAATGTGCTAACTATACCTTTATATGAGTCAATACCCATGGGTTTGGAATTTGTGTAATGTGTATTACGTTTTGTATGTGGTTGCTATTGTTTACATTGACATTCCTTCTAGAACATGGTTAGTAACTCAAATCTCCAGACCTGAGAAACAAGCAGCATAGTGTAGTATTATAAGGACAAGTTTGGAATAACCTGAAGAAAGAAGTAAACTATCTTATGTAAGTATAAGCTGTATCTTGTACTTCAGAGTTATGTCATTAAAGCATGTCGATTGATTTCAAAGTTAGTTATGTTATTATATACTGCATCTTTGGAGAGAAACAGAACCTATAAATATGGCCTTTGTCCTGGAATGTTCTTGAGCTTGTTTTGAAAAAACTGTGATCTGATCACAGCATATCTCCGCAAGCATTAATGCATTTTTTCAAAGGGAAGTTTGGAAACAAAGTCTTACTTTTACTTCAATTGCATTATCATAGCATACTATAATTATTAGCAACATATTCTTGTAATGTGGCTTCAATTTCTCACAGTTTTTTTATGCAGCAGAAAATTTAGAGGGTCTGTTCAAAGCTTACTTTGGTCATTACAAAATTTGAAATAACAGGCTTTTTTTTTCTAACTTTGATTCTAACAAGTGTTTTTTCCAGGCTTGATGGACACACAAGTGGTGCTCAAAGGCAAAAACTAGTAGAGAAATTTAATAATCCTTTAAATAAAAAGGTCCAGTGTGTTTTAATATCAACAAGAGCTGGATCATTGGGTATAAATCTTCCGGCAGCCAATCGCGTGATAATTGTTGATGGTTCCTGGAATCCAACACATGATCTTCAGGCTCTTTTTCGTGTATGGAGGTAAAATCTGCATTGCTCTCTCTGTCTCTTTCCAGGTACTTGATGGATGCTTGTGTATGCTAAAAAGATCTCATCATTTGACTGGTCACTGGAGAAGAATGCAATGTGGTATTGCTCTAGTCTGCATGGTTAATTGAATGCTTTAATAGTTTTTCCCATTACTAGTGAAGATTTTGATGATGAACTAGCTGTTCACACTATCATTTTATTCTAAAAATATTAAATCATTTGCAGCTACTGGAACAAGCAAGTTTGTTAAGCAACCAGAAGCTTCTGCTTTACTCTTTTGTTCATAACTATTCAAAGTGGTTTGTTCCTTTTGTGCTTCTAGAAATATGCTTTTTTTGACAGAACTGTAAGCGGGTAGCACTTTTCCTCAGGCAACGATGGGTGCATGTGTATTACAACAGCAGAGTCAGGGCCTGTTTGTTCGAGAAACCTCATGATCACTATTTCTTTCCTTTGTGTTTCAGGAGAGACCATTGTCTGAGGACCTCCTGGATTATGTTTTCCTGGGAGCATATTTAGTTGCAAGCCTGTGAGCGAGTTGAGCTCTTTTAAACTGACCAATCAGGCAACATTTCAGATTCAAATGTTATCGGATTTGAAATAAATTTTGCCAAAGATATTGAATTCTTTTGTCCCGTCCATGGTCTTTAAAGAAGTTTTCTGCTTTATTGCTAAGCTGTGGAGATCGCTAAATAACAACTGTCTTCTACCTCCTGCAATATGAGAAAATGGGGAATAAACCTTTAAATATGAAGAAGTTATTGGAATCATTATGGATGAAACCCCAACAGAGTAAGTACCACCATAACACTTGACCTCAACAGGCTAAGAACCAAGGCTTATGATGAATAGAATAACACTGACAAGACTAGAATATTATAATACCATTGACAAGATGTCCTCTAAATGAATAAAATGCTAAAATATCGTATCAGTCTACAGATATACTAGAATCAAATTTGGTCTTACACTAGTCTACAGAACTTTTTTGGGCAAGAAAAAATCAAAGTTTGTATTACATACTTTCAACTCCAGATTTGAAGGTTCTAGAGTTATGAATTCGAAAACCCTAGCACAAAGGAGTAGTGCACAATTGTGAGGAGAAATCTTGTGTTTAATATGGAAAAATGTGTCCAAATTTGGAGTACTGAAATCAGTAGAATCTTCAATAAATGTTTAGGTTATAAGTTGCCTTGGACGTCCTTGTTTAGGTGTTGTTACTATTCATTTAACCCTCATGTATATTGGTCCAACTTCTGTATTTACATGCTATTATTCTGGGTTCTGCGATTATTAAAGGGTTGTCACAAGGAACTAATCAACAGTACCTACAAGCCTAAATATGCGGATAGAAGCAAATTGGTCGCCCAGGGATTTTAAATTTTGGGCATTCCAAGAAGTTGGGACATACTACGGATTGATGTTTGGAGCTACTGCCTGAGTTGATTGCTAAAATTCAAAGACGAAAAAGATTCTCACCTTATAAAGCTGAGCAAGTAGATGGACATGTTGATGGGGTTGAAGAAGCGGATGATAGGATAGTGTTGATCACTAAGGTGTAAGTGTTCCATGTGAAGATGCTAATGAGAAATTGTGACAATGTTTTTTTTTTTATCTTGGCAGTTAGGAAAACCTGATATTTGAAGCATTTGTGAAATGGCTTGGATTGCCAACTACCACACATCCTGCACCATATCCTTTAGTTTCCTTACATAAGGAGTTGGAGCTGATGATCATTAAGTAGTGTAAGTTCACAATTTCTTCTAAATTAATGGGTGAGCACTGAGCTAGAATGCAATGTGGTACCTAGTGATTGTGGGCAGGCCCTCTATGTAGGACAGAGATGTAATTTTCGCGTGGTGTGATAAAAAATATATGTTGAAAAAGAATAGTAAGACTTTCTTGATTAACATATTATGGGTAAATAGAAGAACTTCTTGATATTCACTGCACAAGTAAAATGAGTGATCAATGCAAGTAAGAGGTGTGTCTTGATGGTTTTATGGCCAAAGACAAAATAAATGTGTGGAGTGTTTAAAAAAAATAATTTGTCTGAAGGTAGAAAATGCTGTAAAAAATGGACATTAAAACTAGTGAAACTTTCAAGAAACGTTCTTATTATAGATTGGCATGGTTGTCCCAATTTAGTCATTGCTACTATTCCACAAGTTCTTACTAGTCACTCTATGTTTGAGTGAACTTTCATCAACAATTGAGGA
>JASDQU010102893.1:377438-404311 GCA_032191745.1 Picea mariana | reverse complement strand
GAGGGTGGCTTCGGCCTATGGTTGGGTGACGAGGGTATCGTCAATGGTAAAACGAGCACACCATCTTCTATATTCTAACATCATTTGAGTCTATCTTGAGTTGACACGTGGCATCCATTTCTGACATTTTCGTTTGAAGATTCATACGATTCCAAGTAACACGTGGCATCTCCTTTTCTCAACACGCCATCTAAAATGACGTCATCTGCGGCACGTCACTACGAGATATGACCCTTCGAAAGTTTAACAAAGAACTAATTCACAAATCACTGAAGCACCAAAATGTCGAAGTATTAAACTTTAATTAATTAAGTTAACCAGGATCAAGGGATAATTAGTGACTTCTCACTTCGGGATTCAGACGTTTACCCTTCATCGTATTCCAAAATCTCCGAAGTCCGAATTTCCGAAACACTTAAGGTTAAATATGATTAATTAAGACTTAAAAGCAATTACTGGATAATTAATCACTTCGCAGTTGCGGGTTTCGAGGATTTCCTCTCGAGCTACATTTAAAGTTCTCGAAGTCCGAACTCCCGAAACACTTGAAGTTAGCACACCTTTTTAAACATGATTAATTAAGGTTTTAAAAAGCAATTATTACAGGGATTAACCTTCACAGATTTGAGATTCGAGAAATTCTCACTCTGTCTCATCTAAAACTCCTAAACACGAACCGTCGAATATTAATGGCATTTATGACTGATTAATGGTAATGATTTTTAACGTAGATTGCGGATCGTCAGGTAAGCATTTTCATTAAAGTTAATAAGTTTTCCGTCAGTAAAGCTATAATAGAATAAATGCATCTGATGTGAATAAAAACACTTCATTTTCACCTTCCGCAAAGTAGCAAGTTTTATCTGATTGAGAAGCTCACGCAATTCCTCTGTAACAGGTAGCCTCATTCTGTTCTCTCGATATCATGGCACCACGGAAGATGATGAAGAAGCCTGATGCAGCTGGTGAAGGTTCAAATCCAAACGCGGACGTTCTGTCGGACACTACACCGTGAGCTATAGACTCTGTTAAATCTTGGACACAGGTGTTCGAGGTTCTGGAGCATGAGATTATAAATTGCCCAGAGGATTACGACGATGAAGTAGATGATACTCACAAAGCTAAACTTAGATATATAGCCCAATCAGAACTACACAAGATAGCTGCGCGGTCGAGACTCATGCTGTACAACGACATGATAAGCTGGGCCTTAGAGAACATCGACGGCCAAACCAGGAGCATCACCAATCACCAAAAAGTTGTCATTGGTTCGTTCCGACCGGAACACCTCCAAGTAATGTATAAACTATCTCCTGAGCCTAAATATACTTACAATACTGCATTTATGTTAGAGTTTGAGCAACAGGAATGCATACAATATGACAAGATTTATCCCGATATAATCAAGTCCCGGTGGGGGCAACCAGAGAAGTTCAGGGCCGACGCTCATGGCATGTACTCCACGACGTCGTTGGACACTCACATGATTTATGTAGCTATGATGCTTTGTAATCTGTTCGGGAAGAAGAGTCCTACTCATTTCCCGGTGGAGTGGGTATCAATTATGCATGAGGTGGCCAAGGGATACACATTTAATTGGGCCAAAATTTTATCAGACAACTTGGCCAAGGAAATTACTAAATACAAAATGGCGAAATCAAAGGGGCACCCCGCCCCTTTCTATATGTCTATGTATGTTATGGATGCCATCTGTTTCTTGACTCCTTTCTCGTTGATGAATTGGAGTTGGACCCTGACCAATGCAGAGCCGATTCACTTTTATCATTCCAAGCCGTGGGAGAAAAAAGCAAAAGATTTCTTTTACGGAATCTGTCATAATGTAGTGGTCCTTGTCCATTTAGCCTTATATGGTCACCCACCCCCTCGCATTTTAGACATAATTATGGGGAATCTCGGCAAACTAGCAGATTGGTTCATTGAAGAAAACTTCTCTTATATCGGGGTGTTCAGATGCTCAGTCCCTCCCCATCCTCTCCCGAGATTTTTACCAGACCGACTGGTATGCCGAGAAGTAGCTTACCAGACAGTAATGGGGGGCATCAACAAGGAGCTGAAGGCAGCCTAGAAAAAGGTACGACCTACCTTCCCTCTCCAGGTTGGTATGTTTTCACTATTGGACTTCGGTCATTCCAAAGTGGAGGCTGCAGCTTTGGAGGAAGTCAAATTGGTGGACATCGAATTCAAAAGGCACGACCCACACAAAATCGTAGAGAACCACCTGGCCTAATACAACTTGAAAAGATATGTGCATGAAAAATCCCCACATGATGAAATATACAGGGGAGTGAGGTCTTACGAGGAGGTACTGAGCAGATTCCAAATCTTGTCTCCAGATCAATAGGCCAGTTTCCTCAGTTTCCAAAGACACAGGCGAAATAGTTTGCCGAAAATACTATAAGGAGAATCGATAGCTGCTCCTCCTGCACAGGAATCTAAGCCTCCAGGTTTTGAACTAGGGAACTCTGGTAAACAGGATATTGAAGATACCCCAAAGAGCTTCGAAGTTTTGACTCAGAAATTAGAAGCTTCATTATCAAGTCCACTAGGGCCTTAGGCAACAACTCAGCTCGAAGCCTTCCTAAAGCAAGGGCAAGATGCACCTCCTTCGACACCAGCCACACTTGCTACCAGTACAACAGAGCAACAACCGTCTACGGAGATCGGTGCTCCTATTACTTCATTGACACCTTTGTAGTTTAGTTTCGAGAATCCTAGTTCCGAAGTCATTTATGTGGGTGATCTTACCCCAATCTTGCCCGAAGAGATGCCTCCTTCGGACTTCTTCTTCAGCAAGAAACAGAGGGCCATTGTCAAACGAGAAACATAGCAGAAGGATGGGGTACTACCAAAAGGAAGAGGATGTTATATGACAGAAATAATCGCGACGATTCAGAATTCGCAAAGGAAGTTGCAGGTTCATTGGGTGCCTTTGCCACCGCAAATCAGTGGTCAGTGTAGAATTTGGCAGAGCAACTAAGATAGAAAAGCTTATTGGTGGGGTAGTTGCAAGATCAAATGTTGGCCATGGAACAGACTGTAAAGAATAAAATGAGCCAGGACTTTGAACAAATCAGAGCTTATGACCGGCATCAAATCCAACGGCTGCAGGCTACCCTCGAGGAGCTCCATCGAAATTCACAGGCCAACAAAGGATTGGTCACTCAATGAGATGAGTTAATAAAGCAATTGCAAGCCAGGCTAGACTTGACTGAAGGTACATCAGTAGAGATATCAGCGTTTCAGACTCGAGCATTGGAGGTAAATGAAAAAGTAGAAATGGCCCAGCAAGATCTTTTCATGAAGGTCGATGCCATCCAAAAATGCTACCAGGCAGTAGACCTTGCTCTAAAGAATATCTATATTAAGGAAGGAGAATCTCACTCAGCCCGAGCTAAATTTGAAGAGGCCATCATATTGGCACATAAAGATAACGTCCCCGATTTTCGTCGGCTTTCTCCTTCTGAACAAATAAGAGGTGATCTGGTTCTGAAGGTGTGGGAAACGAATTTAGCAGAGAGCAAGAGATTAGCCCGAGAAGTGAAAGACGCTTGTCAAGAAGCGTTATCATCCTTAGACAATAAACTGATTGATTTTGAGAGAAGTAGTATCGCGGAGGCTCTGGGGCAAATCGATATTGCAATGAACCAGCATAATTCTAGAAAGAACAAAGAAGAAACTCTGGCAGCCATTCGGGAAATCAGCCAGATTGACCTCTTTAAGATTAATAAGTGGCTAGTGAACCCAAGTTCACAGTCCCAGGCCATAACTTAGGAGGTAAAAAGGATACAAGGGAAGCTACCTCAAGTAGTAAGGAAATTATACACCTTTGAGGTAAATGAAACTATTGAGCCATCTAGGTTGGTGGTAGAATTTTTAAATAGATGCAACCAATGCATTGAGCATGGAAAAACAAGCACAGTGGGAAGCAGGTAAGAAAATGTCATTGCATTACTGAACGTGGCTGGAGGGACGGATGACAACAGGACTACAACGGCTATGATATTATGCCGAATCATTAGGAAGACCAGAAGACAGATGTGTCCAGCCTAAAGGAATGAGGAAATGAAGCGTTTCTGCCAGCAGACGAAGAGATAGAAGAGATTGCTAACAAAGCTCAGCATTCTCTACGCACTGTTTTCTTATTTCAAATATTTGTTATTTTTAATTATAAGAAGTCCCACCGTTTTGAGTTGTGACAGTTTGTATAAATACATAGATTCAAGATCTATCAAAGGGTTGCTTTTTGCCGGATGTAATAGAGAAAACTCTCATATTTTGAGTATTAATACAAGTGCAGACAGAGATTTCAAATTCTGTTCAGTTTGAGTTCTGTGTTTCTCCTGTATTTCCATATTTCTGAATTTCCTTATGTAATTCTTGATAAGTGATTGATTGCAATTTAGTATCACAACTACTGTAATCATATTATCATGGTAATTCGTTAAGTGAACAGTTTTTCCTTTGTAATTGCTGTAAGTAATACAAGACCTGCAAGCTATTTGAATTACTGCATCTTATATCCTGTTCAAGGGTGCACTCTTTATTTTCTTCTACTGCAACAAGGTAAGACTCTTCAGTAATTGATGCCTTGCTTTGTTTAACAATTTTGTAAGTTTCTCCCCCACATCATTTGATATTAAAATTGTGACTCAGACAACGAAATACGGCCTCTGTACTGTCCTATTATTAATTTCGTTTAAGGATCTTTTCTTATATAACTAAAGGTAGAAAAAACACTCTCTTAAAACAGTCTTTTAAACTTTCCTGATGCCTGGCATTACTCTTTGAGCCTTAAGTTTAATCTCAGGAACAACACCATGGAACACTACAGCAACATAATTACACTTTTAAGTTGGCTGCTTTTCATCTTCCTTCAACTTTAAGGTGGCTGCTTTTGCTCATTTACTGACTACTCTTCCATTCATGATTGTAGATCTAGGGCTTATTCCACTGTGCTGTCTACTTGTATGTAGGCAAGTACATAGCAACCTGGGCATATCATCGATTCATTATTTATAAAAGTTATGACTATACTAAGTACTTCGAGGCTGACATAAGTCTCAACCTTTTTCTGGTGTTGATGCTTGATATTTTTGTGTATACTCTTTGATGCTATTTAATGTTATAATAATAACTTTTATTGGGCAGAATTGCAAACTGGATACTGTTGTTTCATGTTAATGACATGAATTAGTGATGCAATTATGTTTGCAGAAGCACACTCTTAGTGTGTTCATTCCTTTGACTCTTTAGCAAAATATTGTTTCATAGGGCCTACCACTAGTTTATGTTTATCAGGGCAATGCTTGATGTATTTCTGTTGGCATAACCTTGCCTTTCTGTATTAGTTTGCATTAGCTCACTTTAGCAGTGTTAACATGACCTAGCTCTTGAATTCCTAAATCCAATGGAAACTTTAGTTTATGATATCTATCTTTAAGTGATCACCATAGCCATTGTAGACAGACAATACTAAGCTGCTTTTCATAAGCCTATTTGACAGTTACTGAATAACTGTTTTCTAATGAGTTCATTGCTTTCATTGTCTTTACAAGTATTCTCCATATTCATTTTCATTCTTTTTTCATGTTGGTTTGATTTCTCCAATATGAAATCCCGAGGGGCATGTTTTTGGTGATGTTCATAGGTGAAAATATCTGTCTGTATACTTATCTATTTGGTTGTAAATGGGCAGTTAATTTTCTTTTTAATAACATTTTTTATTCCATGCTTTATGAACAATTTGTTCTTTCAAAAAAGTTGCAATACTAATGTTTTATTTATCTCGATCTTATTGGGACAGATAAGATAAAAGCTAAAGTGGATTGGACAAGCAAAAACAAAGACAATGATTTGGAAGAGGTGTTAGCCTGTGTCTTTCACCACTGCTTTATTCAACTCTTAACTCTTACTTCATTCAGTATACCATACATCGAATGTTTTCTCTTACAAAAAATGATTCATAGGTTGCTAATGTTGTCAATTTACGAAGTATGCTACTAGCAAGTTACTAATGTATGAATAGTTTAAAGGTGTGATTATAAGTAATCAGTACCTTGAACTATGCCTGTGTTGTTTCTGTGCAGGTGGTGCCCCTGCAAGCTGATAAGTGGTGGGAGGATATTATTCCAGATAAAGCTTATGAAAAAGCTGATTATAGTGGTAAGATGGTCTTGTTGCTAGATCTCCTGGCCATGAGCTCTGAGCGAGGTGACAAGGCATTGGTTTTCAGCCAGAGCTTGAGTACATTAGATCTCATTGAGTCCTTCTTGACAAAATTAMCTYGGCGTGGAAAGAAAGATGAATACTGGAGGCAGGGAAAAGAATGGTACAGGTGAGGTAGCCTTAGAATTGTTCATAATGTCTTTGCTTCATTTGGTGCCTTGGTATGGATATTTTTTGTTCATTTCCAATTTTCCTCTTTCCAGACTAAGTAACAGTCGTTTAAGATTGATGTTCTCACCTCTGTTTCTACAGAAGCACAATAAAGAGAATAAGATCTAGACACCTAAAACATACACACACATAGGAACCCATTGGATTAACTGCCTTGATAATTTATATTGGCATGTGAATAACATGGAGGCATGGGTGCACGGTCTGTAAGGAGTTGGTGCGGGTGGAAAATTTGTTATGCAAAACATTGATTGGTTGTTGGTAGGGAAGTTTAATAAAATGGGAAATGATTATAGCACAGGAGGTGGGTATTCTCCTTGTCCTCCACTCTCTTATTTTGTTGCGGGCACTGGGTGGGAAAAATTTTCATGGTAGTGTATATGCACCATAGTTATCAGAATTGGAACTAGAAGCGATTCGGTTGACCCCAAAATCATGAAACACACTATAACCACCAGGAAAAAACTGGTTGACCAAAAATACATAAAATATCAAATTTGACAAAAAATATATGTTGATGTGCACAATATAATTCTAAGCCTAAGCCATTGAAACCCAAATATACAATGTTTTCTTATGTATATAGCATGTAAGGGTGATTATAACAAAATGGCATTGAGTGTAATACATATCTGAACCAAAATACATGAACATTGGGGCTCTGAATGGCCTATAGAGTCCAAAAATAGAGTGCGTGGGTATTCTTTGCATCTTGACTATATGCCCTTGAAGGTCCATCACCAATGACCGTAACCTGTGGTGGTGGAAGCAGCTCCAAGACCATCCAGGATAAAGGGGAGCATCATTAAATAGATGATTTAGGTTTTAGGGTAGTTAGTTGTAAATTTCTTTTTTCAATTTTAGGGGAGGGGCTGTGCTAGTACATAGCCAGTCAAACCTGCTGGTTTTGACCAGTTTTGACTTGAACCAGCTGGTTTGAGGCAACCTGTCAAACCTGGTTGGGTTTAACTGATTTTGACTGGAAACCCCATAAACTGATCCAAACTGGTTGTTTTTGGTCTGGTTAGGCCAGCTCCGATAACCATTATAGCATGGATGTTGAACACATAAATGTGCTAACTATACCTTTATATGAGTCAATACCCATGGGTTTGGAATTTGTGTAATGTGTATTACCTTTTGTATGTGGTTGCTATTGTTTCCATTGACATTCCTTCTAGAACATGGTTAGTAACTCAAATCTCCAGACCTGAGAAACAAGCAGCATAGTGTAGTATTATAAGGACAAGTTTGGAATAACCTGAAGAAAGAAGTAAACTATTTTATATAAGTATAAGCTGTATCTTGTACTTCAGAGTTTTGTCATTAAAGCATGTCGATTGATTTCAAAGTTAGTTATGTTATTATATACTGAATCTTTGGAGAGAAACAGAACCTATAAATATGGCCTTTGTCCTGGAATGTTCTTGAACTTGTTTTGAATAAACTGTGATCTGATCACGCATATCTCCACAAGCATTAATGCATTTTTTCAAAGGGAATGTTTGGAAACAAAGTCTTACTTTTACTTCAATTGCATTATCATAGCATACTATAATTATAGCCCATGATATTCTACTTGGGAGGATGCAGAGACCTTACGACGAGATCATCCCTCACTTTTTTGACCACCTCAGGAATATGTTTCCCGAAATTGGGTGTATGTAATGCCATATTTTGACTTAAAAAACTAGAATTACTTAAGGCCTAATCATATTTTATTTGCTTATTAACTTTGAAACTACTAATGATACACTTGAAATCTTAGACATATGGATCTATGCTATTGCCAATTCTATGAATGTTTATCATTATTTGAATTATGATGGATATTATGCAACCTATTTCTAGCTTGAAAATTTTGACATTTAAACTTTTTGGTACGTGGATACTGAATTGATGATATGATTAAATGCATTTACATGATAATAATGCATAGATATGTATGAGTTTATGTTATAGACTAATTTGCAGGTCAATGGGCTATGAAATATCCAAAGGATAATGATAATAAAAGGTTGATGTCATGAAGATCCACTGATAAACAATATGGTATGAATCTTTGTATGTGAAATTATGTTGGTTCAAATGTATTGTTATGATATGTGGACAAGTGCAGGTTTTTCAGGTGGCGAGACTGCCTCAAACTAAATATACGATGAGAAAATCCTAGCAACATAGTGCCACTGTATGGTCCATGGTAGGGTGTTGAAGCAAGTTCTATTAGGAGGGGTGGAGGAATTTCCCACCATGTATCCTACGAAACCTAGAGTCATGGGAGGATGATGTTATCTCATGCTCCCCTATACATGCGATGATGACTGCTAGTTTCCTACTGGGGAAGCTTGGTCAAGAGAGTTGACACTTACGCTTACGGGTTCTATCTGGAGTTAGGTCAATATAGTTGACGCTCCAAGATAATCGAGCAAAGGAAGGATAGAGAAGGAAGATGGAAGTAGGTTAGGGAGTAAGGATGACTAGAAGTAGTTGAGAGAGTGTGGAGTTTCCACCTTATAGTAGAATTTCTTGATTTCCTCTTGTTCACACACACACACACACACACACATATATATTTTGCTTAACTGAACTACAATTATCTAAGTGAATGTTGCTTGTGCTACATTGTTATAATTGAAGGATTTTGAGAATATTTTAAATGGTTTACTATTCTTTATGAAATGAATGATATTACTGATTGGATTGGATGCATACAATAATTACTTTAAGTGATAATTATTTTCATTAGTACACATGCAAGTCCTCTATGTGCTAGCTACACATGCATGCCTTGCACATGTACACTAGTATGCATAAGTGTTTTAAATTGATGATGTTGTTTATCTGATATGGATGTATGAATCATGTATCATTACCCTTGTATTGTAAATTAATCTAACTTCGAGATGAATTTTCTTGAAGGTTGAGTGTATGTAACAAGCCAATTTGATTTTTTTGTATGATCATAATTTGTTAAGTTAAATTAAATTAATTATTAAAATAAATATATTTGAATCAATTTTTTTATTTTATTATTTATTGGTAGGTGAGGGAATTAATGGAGGGATAAGGCAATTGGTAATTGAATTAGGGAGGGGGATTCGAGAGAGGAGGATAAGGCAGAGGGGATGGGACTTGGAAGATTCCTTTTTTTTTTTTTTAAAAAATTTTAAATTTTAAATTTTTGTGTTGTTTCTATATTTCCGAAAAACATTAGGAGAAGGAGGAAGGGGGGAGGAAATTGGAAGCCAAAATTTATGTGGGGATATTTACTACGACATTGGTGTTTCTGAGATTTTGTGCTCGGGGGCCAGGAAATATGATTTCCTGGAGTTAGGGAGCCGGAGAGGCTCTATTCCTAGCTGGCTGGGAGGAAACAATTTTAGGCAGTTTTAGTTTCAATCTTTTGGTAGCAGACTGTTCAAAAACTCAAAGACCTTCATCTCAAAGGGTTTCATCTTCAAGAGGTATTTTACTAGTCCACTATGTTGTTTTAATCAAGGTATAAATATTGAGATTTTGTTGTTAATGTGAAATATAAGAATTAAATTCCTAGAAATTGTTGTTAATAAATTTATTATTTAGACTTACACATGGTATCTACTTACAATTGTACTTTAAGTTATGAATCCCAGGGATTAGGATCTTGCAGTCATTGACTTAGCCATCTTTGATGTGGTAAAGACACGTCATAATTTCGATGGAAGTTAGAGATTTCAACAATTTTGTTGTAGGTGTGACATCTATAAAAGCTTAATTGTCTAGTCATTTTTCAACGCATGTAATATTCTATTTTCTCTAACCTACGCCTTGTTTCACATCAAATTCTTGATTTATATAGCTTGGATTTTGGACGTACTTTGAAGGTTAGAAATTTTTAATATTTATTTGTCTCATTTTAAATACTCATGACATTAGATCCCAACTAATCAACCCAGCTTAGGCCCTATTTTTTGTGGGGACACAAGTTTGATTTGTCTAGGAAATAGGTATGAACATGTCTACTCAATTTCTATTGCCCAGTTCTCTTTTATAATTGTTTAATGATTTTCTTACTTTATTATAGTGAAGCTTTGAAGCTTACGTGGTAAAAATGTATATATTTTTATAGCTAATTTTGGTCTCTTGAGTAATTGTTGATTAGTACTCTTATGAACATTTTGTAAATCAATGACGACAATGAATTAATTAACTCTAGATGTACACATGGGGTCAATACACGACGACATTTGTACTGTAATAAAATATTTGTATATTGTACTTATATTGCATATTTAGTGGTTTTTGTTGTAACAGGAAATCCCAATACCGAATAATAATAACAACATTACAGATGAAGAAAATGAAAGGAAAATTTCTAGGTTAAAGGCGACATTGGAGACAAAGGGTAATGCAAAACTTGAATGCCCTTGCAATAAATGTACGGGCTTTAACAAAATAACACTTGTAAGAAAGTTTTTTGAGAGACATTGTTGGATGAATGGGCATGTTGAAGTGGGGTTCGCATATCGTCCCATGGTAAGCTATTCATTATTATACATTGGCTTTGTATTGAGTATAATTTTATTTCATTTCAATATTTTTTATATACACTAATTTTACTGATTGTTTGTAATTATAAAGAAAAAGCCTCCTAGGTGTGTGGCACCAAAAAATGTTTCTAGTAATATTAGAAATATTATTGTATAAGCTAAGGAAGATGGTCGTATGTATATTGAAGATCATCATGATCAAGTTAATTCTATAGAAGAAGATGACACCAATGATACTATTGAGCCAGATGATGGGACAAATAGATTGATCAAGGACATCTTTTCTCCTATCGATGAGGACAAATTTGATGATATTCATGTTAGGAAATGAGGAACACTTACATGCTAAACCTAGTAGAAGAGATGAAGAGATATTTAATCAAGAAAGTAAATGACAAAGCAAACATACAATACACATAGATTTTACCCTGGAAACCCAAACCGGGAAAACCAACATTCCTTGAGAATTCTCCTCTCTTGTTGTCTTATTCATTCAAAATAAAAGGTTACATGTCTAACCTTGGTCCACACCTAAGACACAATCAAAATCATACCTTTTTGCTTTACACAAGAACAACCTTGTAGCCAATTCGACTTACATCTACATGACCAATAACCTCTAGGATTATTGATTCTTGGCGATTAAACTTTAGCTCTTACAACATTACAACAAGCCTTCTTTATAGGATTTACAATAGGAAAAACCCTAAATAAAAGGCACCCAAAAATGGTTACAAATCCACAAAGATCATTGGCTACAAATCTTGCGAATATCGAGATTTTGTTACAGTCAACTACCAAGTCAGATTACCAATCGACTACCGGTCGACCTTCATTCAATTGCCACACTCGCCTGTCGACCTCTTGTCAGTTGACCTCTTCTACTTGCTGTCGATTTCTTCGACTTTGAATTTACCCAATAAAACCACCTTGACATTCGACTGTCATTCAATCCACCTCGACTATACTTTCACTACAAATAATATAACAACCCAACATTCTCCCACTTGTTGTTTTCTAACTAAAACTGGGAGGCCTATGAAATATCGTTCACAGACCCAGGGAAACAATACCCATTGCCTCTCTACACCAAGAGAACTTCACAACACTCACAGACTTGGTCAAATATTCTGCTATGTTTTCCAACGTATCTACTTTCTCCAACAACACTTTGTTGCTTTCCACCATGTCTCTCATGAAATGGTATTGTACACCAATGTGCTTAGTATTATACTGATATGCTAGGTTCTTTTCTAGAAATATTTCACTTTTATTGTCACAAATTATCTTCATATCTCTCTACTCAAACCCGATTCCTGAACATAGTCTTTACATCCATATTGCTTCCTTGCTTCCATGAGTGGCTGCCATGTATTCAACTTCTATTGTTGGCAGGGATACAACCGCCTGTCGATTACTCATCCAATTGATTTCTCCATCAAATATTTTGAACACATATCCACTGGTCAACCTCCATCGATCCATATCTCCAGCCTAGTCGGTGTATACAAATCCTTGTACATTTGATTCAATGTCACCTCCAGGTTTTCCTTGGTAACATACAAAATAATCTTTTGTGCTGCACAAATACCTGAATACTCTCTTGAAAATTGTCCAATGCTCTTACCTATGTGTCAACATGTATCTACTCAACACTCCCACTGTATGGGAAATGTCTATTCGAGTGCAGACCATCACAGACATGAGACTACCAACAACACTTGCATAGGTAACACATGCCATGTCCTCTATTTCCTCCTGTGTCCTTGGACACTGTTCAACATTTAGCCTTTCTCCCACAAGAATTGGAACCTTCATAGGTTTCCAATCCTGCATGTTGAAACGTTTTAATATTGTTTCAATATACTTCTTCTGGTTCAACCAGAGCTTTCTAGCTGCTCGATCTCTCTTAATCTCCATTCCCAGAATGAAGTTCACTGCACCGAGACCCTTCATCTCGAGCTTGGAGGACATCTTTTTATTCACCTCCTTTAACGCATTCATGTTGTTTCCAATCAACAACATGTCGTCGACATACAATGCTACATATATCAAATTCCCACCTTCTTTGGAATATATGCAGTGATCAACTTTTCTTATCACAAACCGCAAACTAAGGATGTATGTGTCAAAATTTTGGTACCACATCCTTGGTGATTTCTTTAGACCATAAAGGGATCTTTTCAGTGTGCACAACAAATATTTCTTTCCCTTTACTACAAATCCTTTAGGCCGTTTCATGTAGATTTCCTCTTCCAGGTCCCCATGTAGGAACATTGTCTTCACATCCATCAATTCTATTTTTAGATCAAATGTTGTAACTAGAGACATTAATACTCTAATGGAAATTAATTTTACAATTTAGGAAAAAATATCACTGAATTCGACTCCTTTGAATTGGGAATATCCTTTCGCTACTAGTCGATCTTTGAATTTCTCGACTTGACCTACTACATTCATCTTCTTCTTGAATACCCATTTGATACCAACAAGATTTGTTCCACTAGGAATTTTGACTAGGTACCATGTCTCATTCATGTGCAAGGATTCCATCTCTTCAACCATAGTATCCTTCCATAGGTTTCCCTATGCTAAGTCAACTTCCTTCCCAACTGACTTGGGCTCATTTTCGGTGGCAATTAACACACATGTGGAATGGAAGTTGGGTGGACTATACCTTTCAACTAGTGTTCTTACTTGTTATTACCTCTTTACAACCAGAGTTAGTTGTTCCACCTCTCCTTCTAATTCAGTCAAATCACCTGAACCATTTTCTTCATTCCTTATTTCAAACTGCACCTTCTCTAGATTATTCTCGGTTTGAACAATTTATTCAGGCTCAGACTTACATTTCTCCTCCTTAGTGATTGTAATATCCACAAAAGATAACTGGATTATAATGGTATTAAACACATTTAAATGCCCAGTCACCAAAATTCCCTCACTCATCCTCAAAAGATACAATTTATTTATGAGAACCAACTTATTTACCAGGGATTTTGACTGGTACAAGCTCCCCAACTTGTCCCACAATTTCTTGGCTGGATCTTCACTCGAGACATTCAACAATACCGAATCTACAAGACAAAGTTGAATCATACTCCTTTATCTTCTCTCGAGTTTCTCCCATTCTTCCATAAACATACCTGTTGGTATGGTACCTGGACAGATTATTGTCCATTGTTCTCAATCTACAAGGATATATACAATTTTAAGCTTCCAAATCTCAAAATTTTGGCCATTGAAGTTTTTGATCTCTATTCTTGAGCTTCCCGCCATTCTTTAACACAATCTTTAAAGATTTCTGATTTACGAATCTTATAACCTAGGGTTTAGCTCAGATCCAAGGTTGTTAAACCAAGATCTAATACCACATGTTAAGAAATGAGGAACACTTCCATGCTAAACCTAGTAGAAGAAAGGAAGAAATATTTAATCAAGAAAGTAAATGACAAAGCAAACACATAGTACACAGATATTTTATTCTGGAAACCCAAACCATGAAAACCAACATTCCTTGAGAATTCTACTCTCTTGCTGACTTATTCATTCAAAATAAAAGGTTACATGTCTAACCTTGGTCCACACCTAAGACACAATCAACATCATACCTTCTTTATTTACACAAGAAAAACCCTGTGGCCAATTCAACTTACATCTACATGACCAACAACCTCTACGATTATTGATTCTTGGTGATTTTCCATTATCTCTTACATCATTACAACACACCTTGTTTATATGATTTACARTAGGAAAACCCTAAATAAAATGCGCCTAATTTTTTTTACAGATCCACGTATATCATTGGCTACAAATACCACGAATCTCAATATTCTATTATAGTCGACTATCAAGTCAGATTACCAGTCGACCTTCATTCGGTCTTCAGTCAGTTTCCACGTGCCCGYCTGTCGACCTCTTATCAGTTGAACTTTTGTCAGTTGACCTCTTCGACTTGTTGTCAATGTTTTCGACTTCTACTTTTCTTGGTCAAACCAACTCGACCTTCAACTGTTAGTTGATCCACCTCGACTAGACTTTCACTGCAAATAATATAACAACCCAAAAATTCATGAYGTGCCTCTAGTTGAGAAGGCACAAAAACCCCTTTATGAAGGCTCAAGAACAAATATTCTATCAACTATATTGTTGTTGGTGAACTTGAAGGTATTGAATGGTTTGTCAAACACTTGTCTCATACAGATCTTAAGGTACATAACAATATAATTCATCACATATACGTAAAGGTTGAAATTATTCTTCTCTTCTTTTAGTGTCAATTAATGTGTAATATATTAAAGATGCGATATTTTTGATTATTATTATTTACATTAACTAGTTATTTTTTATGTTGTATATTGTTAGGTGAATTTTTCTTACCACCGTCAAATAATCTACCTCGCATATACTGAGAGTTATCTGCCATTATGAAAGATATTGGAATGGAGTATTAGGATATTGATGCATGTCCTAATGATCATATTATATATTATGGACAATATGTATTAGAAACGAAATGCACACAATGTCAAATCGGTAGATATTTAACCGATCAAGTAAAAAGGTGTCTCAGAAGGTCCTTCATCATATTCTGATAATTCCACGTTTGCAATGAATGTTTAGGTGTGAAAGAATAACATAATGTATGGATTACCATGCACTACATGGAAGTGAAGATGGTGTTCTTATAATTCCTCCAGATGCTTATGCACTTAGGAACATCGAAGAAAGATGGCCAATTTTTAAAGAAGAACCTCGTAATGTTAGGACTTCATTGGAAGCTAGTGCAGACCAAATCTGGGGGTCCTTCTATTTCAACGGACCCGTGGGTTATGGCCCACCACATAGAATGAAATGTCCCTCACAACAATATCCTTTCAAGTGCACCCTGTTATTAACTCAGAGCTCTGATTTACCTCGACGTCACCTTTATAAGTTCATAGCAACTTCAACCTTCTTTCATAGGTCTCGATCTCCCACACACTGGTAATAGTTGATCCTCAAATCATTTAGATAGTTTGTTCGATCCTCCAATAGTAATGATTTCAATGGATCACTCATTTCCACAATGTCCTCTAGAATTTGGATCACCATTGATCCATTATGAGATCAATGGTGAATCTTTTCCTTTGCTGGAATATGATTTTTCCTTGCGATTTTGGACCTTTTGCCCTTGTTATCTCCCAAATAGTTTTTCCGTTCTCAATGATTATTAATTGTTGATCTCCCCTTTGGATGGATGGCTCTCAACCCAACGATTCCTATGAAACTCTGCTATGATCCAACGATTAATATTTACCTTAGCTCAAAGATTTGATTAAAATTGGGTTTCCACTATTTGAATGGAAGATTTAATCTCGATTTCAACCTGCACCCAAAATCTAATAACCTTTAGCCTAAAAAATTTGACTAAAGTTTGGATCACCGTAGATCCTACCATGATTGATGGTGGATCTTCTCCATGTTCCCACTACATATCAAATTTCCAATTTTCACTCTCCTCGCTCATACATTCACATGCATACCAATTCATTTATTCGACAGGGTTTATACACATAAAATATACAAAATTTAAGCATACATAAATACACACTTTCATTATTTCGAGCTCGATTACATTACGACCTCTATGGGCGAGGCCACCCTCAGAAGAATCTTACATTCTCTTGGGCACCACTTAATATTATTGCAACTTACATTATATAAAAGAAAACATAACCATCAGATCCTATCTATTCTCAAAATATCCCAAGGATTTCTCCTTCTAATCTCTAAGTTTGCCAATAAACACATTTGCTCATATTACAATAGATTTAATAAATCAAATACGTGGACTTTTATACGTTTACACAAGGATCTTGTTCTCTTTACGATGTTGCAGGCCTTCTAGAATGTTCAAGATTCAGTTATGATTTAGGAGGGTCTATGTTCCTACATCAGCATTTGATGGTGTCAATCTATTTGGTGAGCTTAGGTCGATTTACTCAGTGTGGCCTATTTTTGTTATAAACAATAACCTTCCTCCTTCGATGTCAATAAAGAGGGAGCACACAATGTTGGCAATGATTGTCTCGAAGATTTGTTTACAATATTTTTTTGAACATAGCCCCATTTCGTTTGTCTTATTCATTGCATTATTTATTATACATATACAAGGTAGTAATTACATGTACTTTCAACCAATTAGGTAAGTACCAAGTGAAATATATGAATGTATGTATTGAGCCTCTTATTGATGAGCTACAAAATTTATGGGATGGAATCACTATCTACGACATCTCTAGACCAATAAGGAAAAAAAAATTTCAATTTCATGGAATACTGACATGGACAATTCATGATGCCTCAGGGCTAACATATTTTTGTGGTATGTAACACAATGCTGCACTTTAATAATATATAATTTTATGAAAATATTATGTATATTGTTTCTTAAATATCAATTCCTTGTTATATAACTAATATTTGTCACATATTTAATCCATATCTTGCAGGTATTCAAACAAAGGGTAAATTTGCATGTCCATTTTGTGGTCCTAGGATGACATATTTCATTCAAGAAGTTTAGGAAAGAAGGTTCTCAATGAGTATAGGCACTTCCTCCCTAAGAACCATAGCTATCGAACTACCAAAAAAAATATTTTCAATGGGAAAGAAGAGACTGCAATAAAACCATGAAGAATGGCACCTCACCTATGGAAGTTGGAATATAATAGAAATTATCAAGGTGAGAAATTCGACTATGTATCACACAAAATGTTTTACAATTTTTATTTGTATTGAATTCTGTTTACCACATCTAACAATTATTGTTGTATAATTAATTCATTTATGTTTCATAAAGGTTGTCAAGGCATTGATGGGATTCCACGAGGAGTGAAAAATTACCCCATACAATTCAGTAGGTTTCCCTACTGTGAGCACCTACAAATAACTCATTTTTTTGATAGAATGCATATTAAGAAGAATGTAACAAAAATGGTGTGGAGAATCTTTGATGGAAGGAATGACAAAGAAAAATTTGTCAAAATTTGTAGTGACATTCAGGAAGCCAATCATGCAATGCACATTTTGATTGATTCAAATATCAATGTCAGAGACCTAAATAGTAGTATTCCATGGTTATTTACAAAGAAGGAAAGCAATGTTGTAAAAGAGGTGATTCGGAAAATTAAATTTCCTACAAGATTTTCTTCGAACATAAAGAATATCTTAACGAAAAAAGGTGAATTTGGTGGGGTAAAAAATCATGACTAACATACCTTCATTAAGGTAGTTAATTTGGTAGATTTCTATATTGGTATAAATACTTATTTTTAGTATTTTAATTTTGTTTTCTTTTCAAAATATAATGATTAATTTTTTGTAATTACAATATGTTCTATCTCCATCTCTCCCTAATAGCTTTGAAAACTATGTAAAAAAAGTTATATATGATCTTGGAAAATACATGAGGTAATAAAAATGTTTGTTGTAGAACTTGTCGTCATGTTTCTTACTTGAAATGTGTATACTTTGTTGTTTAAACCTATGACTTTATTGTATAATCATGTGCAGGTGGTTTTCATCTAAATAAATTCATAAAGAAGATATAAAATATTGGAGGAGATAAATTCCTCGACTAATGTGTGAAATGCAGAAGTATCTACTTTCGACATTTTTTAATGCTCAAAACACTATCTCATACACCAAGTTGAGGAGATTGAAATGTGTGGACTTGTACACAGAAGGTCAATGTGGATGGTGGAGAGGCACTTGAATTCATTGAAGGATTTCATTAGACAAAGAGCATGTCCTGAGGGTTATATGGTGGAGTGCTATATGGTATATCAATTCTTGGTGTATATTAGTCAATATATTCCTAAATTAGTAGCAGGAATGAAGGTGCCTAGCATTTGGAATGCCAACTCCATCAATAGATTTGAAGGGGAGGTCCCGACCGGGAAAGGTAGAATGAGGAAAGTGAAAGGTAATTAGATGGAAACTGAGATTTATAATAATTTGCATTATTAATTTTGATCTATATTGTACTTATTTAAATTTTATTCTTCCATCAATTATTAATCTTTATTGTAAGTAATTTTTATTCTTTTTTCATACATTTGGTCGAGAGTGGGATGCACTACATTTACACATCGTAAACAATCTTGATTGGATGAAGGTATGTATAGTTAGAGGTATACAATGTAATGGTAGGTTATCATGGGAAGGGGTGGATACATTGCTTAAAGAAGCTTATCATAATCAAGATAAAAATCTTACTAAGAGGGAAATTGATTTAGCATATGGTTTAAACGATAAACATGCAAGCATATAATTCACCTAGATCATGTTTAAGTTATTTTACATTATATTAATCTATGTCATGGTGTGTTATTTTTTAATAAATTTTTACTAAGTCTAAATATGTTTATTCATTGACACTGCATTTTTACGTGTCATGCATATTGCATTTGAAACACCACAAGGCTATGTGGTGCAATGGCCATAAATTTCAATCAAAAAGTTAGATGACAAGAAGAAAACCTATGATTGGGATAACTGAAATCTTCCAGGTCACTAATGTTTCCTCTAGAAGTGATATGCGTCCAACAATATCTGAAAATAGATATTTTGGGTATTTGAATGACATAATTGAGTGTGACTTTAATTCCTTCAAGTTAGTTCTGTTCAAGGTCAAATGGTACCGGTTATGGATGAATGAATGTGATCCCGAAAGAAATTTTATTGAGCATGCCAATGGATTTACCATGGTTAATAAAATGATGTTTGAGTTGGGTACATAAACTTATTTTCTTCCAAGCGAATGCGAGCAGGTCTTTTGTTCATATGTTCCAGGTAAATTAGGTTGGTCGTACATTTTTAGATATGATCCAAGATGAAGTCTTGTAAAGTATAATGTACCAGAAGAAGATGATATTGAAGAAGGAGAAGATGCAGATGATCATGATGTAGATGTAATGTCAGAAGACGAAGTCAAATAAGTTCAACCAGATGTAGATGAAAATTATGTTCTCTATGATGATATTGACGATGATATTATGATTGAAAATGACATTGATGATGATGTTGATATGGACAATTATTTCAACATCAATTCTGAATTGGATGATACATATGTAGAGTTGGATGAAGAATAAGATCAATGATAATCATCATCCTCGTCATCATCGCCATTATTTTCATCATCATCGTCATCATTATGTATGAGGAATATTTGAGAGTGATGCAGGGGGGGATGGGTCAAATGGAATTGTCATCGTATGCATTGTCACCTTCATATTTTTCATCATCATCATCATCGTCTTCATTTTCATCATCATCATCTTCATTTTCATCATCATCATCATCCTCACTATCATCGTCATCATTGTCATCGTCATCATCGTTGTCATCATCATTGTCATCATCATCATTTTCATTGTCATAATTGTTGTCATCATCATTATTCTCATCCTCATACTCATTTTCATTATCATTCTCATTGTAATATTTGTCATCATGGTCTTCATCATCTTCATCATCGTCATTGTCATCATCATCATCATCGTCATCGTCATCATCATCATCATTTTCATCGTCTTCATCATTGTCATCATCATTGTCAACATCATCATGATCATCGTCATAATCACCATAGTCATCATGATCATTGTCATCATCATTTTCATCATCATTGTCAACATCATAGTGATTATCGTCATCATCATCATTGTCACCATGATCATCATTATTGTCAAAATTGTCACCATTGTCATTGTCATCCTCATTGTCATCATCATCATCATCATCATTGGGTATGGGGAATTGAGAGTGATGCAAGGGGAGGCGGGGCCAAATGAGATTCCACCTTCACGTGGTTGGCCCTGTTTGGTAGAGAATAAATTATTCTTGAAACCAAGAGGGGATCATTAAGGTATTCCTATTATTTATTTAATGATATTGTTTTTAGAGATTATTTAATGAAATTTGATGTGGCATTGTCATCTTCATCATCGCCATCATCATGTTCATCATCATCATCATCATCATCATCATTATCATTGTCATCGTCATTATTATCACTATCATAGTCATCATTGCTATCATCATCGTCATCATAATTGTCATCATCATCGTCATCATTGTCATTTTCAATCATCATCATCATAATTATCATCATCATCACCATTATCATTATCATTATCATTGTCATCATTGTCATTATTGTCTTCATCATCACCTTCGTCATCATTATCATCATCATCATTTTATCGTCATCGTCATTATAATTTTCATCGTTGTCATTATTGTTATCCTAATCATCATTGTCATCGTCATTGTCATCATCATTTTCAATGTCATAGTCATCTTCATTGTCATCATCATCATCGTCGATGATGACATCCCTAATCATTGTAACCACTTTACACTATATTAATATAATTACCATTATCATGCCCAACTCACTGACCTACAAAACCATATTATCCTAACCACTTATATATATAACACCTAATCCCTATCTTTGGTAACTCCTAAGTCCATTAACCCCTTACACCTATCCCCCATAATTGTTAACACTTAACCGTTTACCCATAAAGAAGGTTGGTCATACATTGTTAGATATGATCCAAGAGAAAGGCCTATCATCGTCATCATCATCATTTTCATCATTGTCAGTGTCATCGCATCATCATCATCATCATCATCATTGTCTTCCATTTTCATAATCATCATCATGGTCATCATCATTCATCGTCATTTATTTATATTATAAATTATTAGTTGTATAGATTTTGTTTAAATTGATATGCATGTTTGGGTAAGGGGAATTGAGAGTGATACAAGGTGGGGGGGGGGGGAGCGAATGAACTTCCATATTCACATGGTTGGCCCTATTTAGTATAGAATAAATTATTCTCTAAACCAAGAGGAGCTCATTAAACGATATATATTTTTAAAGATTATTTAATTTAATTTGATGTGGAATTGTCATCGCCATCGTCACTGTCATCATCATCATCATCATCATTGTTGTCATCATCATCATTGTCATCATCATCATCATTGTTGTCATCATCGTCATTGTCATCATCATCATCGTCATCATCATCATTGTCATTGTCATCATGATGATGGAACATACATGGAGTTGAGGCATGAAGATAGAACACTCATGGATTTGTGGAACCTATTAGAATCTTCTTGACCTTGTTTTCTCTAACATGTGTGGACCAATCAATGGCTTGGACATTGATTCTAAGCCCAATACATTTGATGAGGCTTCATTTTCTATACAATGGTCCTCTTCCTCCTCCTCCTCATCATCATTTTTATTGTATTTGTCATTGTCATCATCAACATCATCATCATCGTGATCATTGTCATAGTCATCATCATGATCATCATTATCATCATTGTCATCACCATAATAAACATTTTCATCGTCATCATCCTCCTCATCCTCATCATCATTTTCCTCATCGTCATCATCATCATTTTAATCATCATCGTCATTGTCATCATCATCATCATCATCATCATCATCATTTCCATTTTCATGGTCATCAACATGAAATTGGAATTGGCCAAGGTGTTGTTAGAAATAAAGAGATGTGCTCATTTTTCCATAGAAAATATAACAATATTGTCACCCAATGTTACACATGATTTTGGTCACTCTGGTGATGTCTCTACAAGTGATGTATTCAGGCTCCCATAAGGAATTTTTGCCTGAGAAAAGTGACTACTGTCTTCTTCCAAAAAACACATTTTTAAGATGAGTTCGCAGGCTGCCTATGTTACAGGGTGCGAAAATCCCTCATTCTCATAGACCACCCACACTTAGGGTGCGAACTGTTCGCAGTCTGCTCTATAGGTAGGGTGCGAACCTGTTTTTAAGATTGAAGAAGAGAAGAGGTCACGAAGGTTCTAGAAGGGAATCTTCTAGAAAATGAGTTGGAATTCACATGGTTGGCATCCTACTGACTTCTCAAATTTGGTGGGATCATCCTCATCCATGTAACCATCCCTCCTTCTCCTATATATTGATAGGTTTCTCATGGAAAAGGTGAAGCAAGATTGAATGAAGAATTGGTGAAAGGATTGTGTGAAGAACTCTGCTTGGATAGAAGCTTGAAGACTCTATCTGGTCTATCAAGTTGTATTGGATCTTCTTCATGCAAATACAGAGCAAGTGTGTGTGTTGGAACCAAGGGTCACTAAAATGAAGCTTGCGAGATCAAGGCGATTCGGTTGTATCTTCTACTTTCATTTAATATAATACAACAACATGTCCCTTTCCCATAAAATCACTCTTATTTTATTGCATAACTCCTTGATCATATACATAGGTTGACATTTAATATACTTTGCTATCTTCACTTTGGTTGGTTTGTGTTATCTTGGACCTGATTTTATAAGAGCACCGGAGCGAAGCGGGAACAACATAGACCTAAGGAAGTGATATAAAGGTATGTCACTCATTCCTTCTTAGTAGTAGATTCAATGGTTGCAACTTAGGGAAAGAGTAGTGTCCTATCCTACTTTGTTCTAGATCCAGGTGGATCTAGGGAGATCTGTTAGTGTCCGCACCTACCGATTTATCCGATAAAAAAATTGGCGATTCCGCTGGGGATCGAACCCATTTTAGTGGTTTTTTCTTGGCCATTTGCTCTTCACCTACCCTTTTTCATTCCCATCAATCTCTGAGTCTTGAGGATACCCTTATAGACTCCCTGGATCCAGAAGTTCCCTCAAAAGTTCTGTCATTTTTCCAAAATTTGCTTGATTACAGACCTTCTCGCACTGCACCTTTCTGTAGCCTGCGAGAATAACTGAGGTTCACACCCTATTGTTCAGTTCAGTGTGAAATTCTCGCACTCTGCCTGTGTCTAGTCCGTGAGAATCCTTAATTCTCGCACTGTACTCCACTGCCAGCCTACGAACTCACTTGTAAAATTTTTGGATTAAGTCTTTTGTGTCCTCAGATGCCCAGATTTGTTTGTGTCTAGGAAGAACTTTTCTGGCCAGTGATTGAATGTCTCTTGACTTCAAATCTTGCAAATGATTAGTTTTCGAAAATCGAAAGCTCTTCTTGATCATTTTTTCTTAATTTTTACCTCTTGACCTTTTTCTTAACAAGGGTATAATCTCCGGTTTAGAAATCCGAGTGCTTGTTTGGTTGGGAGCCTTTGATTGGATTAAAAGTTGAGATTAATTATCCTTTTCAATTGCTTATTACTTGGAAAATTGTTACCCATGTGCATTTGAAGAGATTGGTCTTGTCAGTTTGTTATTTTTGTCTTCATTGAAAGATCGATTTGGGTGTTTGTTGTGTATTTCTTTTTCGTTGGTTGCTTACTTTTTCTTAGTTCCATCCCTGTTGCTTGATTTCTAATAAAAATTAAAGACATTTTCTTTTTTTTAAGAAACTTTTTATTTGAAAATATTGACATTCAATTATTGAAAGAAAACGAATAGAGAATTTGCATTGTTCATGATTGTTTGATATTACATTTCGGAGAAGATCATAAATCGTAGTTCACATTGGTCCAGAAAACTCCTCTTTCCCTCCTGTAAATAGGATTCATCGAACAAAAATTTGTATCATTCATTCCTATCTATGCATTGTTGGGTCAGAGTCTCACACAACATTGGTTTCATTTCCATCTCCTTTTGAGTAACAACAACCTTTAATAATATTGCACAATTTTAAAATTCAACTAGTAACTTTTTCTAGGGCTCTTTTACACCAACATTAGCTAGGCTAGAGCTTTGGAATAGGCAGTGAGACACACTCTCCAAAGCAAAAAACACACAATAGTATCTTGTGATAAGGAGTGTCAAATTCCATTTGCATCATTTTGTCCTGGGAAGCCCTTCTCACACAAGGGTGAAACCTGAGGTTGCATTGAGATTGACAGAGTTATTCACCCTGCTTTGTTGATATTGGTGTAGAGATTGCATGTATTATGGGGGTCACTTGAAGGTATACCCACAATGATGAGTGGAAGCCTCTTAAATTGATTTTGGGCTATATACCCTGCCCTTGCATGTGGATCGGACTGTCGACTGTTCCCCCAAGCATTATTGTTGTTGGTGGTAACCTTAGTAGCCTATCTTCTTAGGGTCTTACACAAGGTGACTGTGAAGGGGTAAGTCTTCATGGTACCTGGAATCGACGTTGGCTAGACTCACTCGGGATCCTTGGAGGCTATACCCACGATTGCGTGTGGGAGCTTGCACCAGGGTGTAAGTCTGTTAAGTAGGTCGTCAACATAACTTTTCCACCCTCGCCCAACCCCTTCTTGTCTTGTCATCGTGATGTTGGATTTCATCACCAACTAGTGACTTCAGAATTGGAAGGTCTTGTTTGCTTGGTTTTGCTTCCTAGATTTTACTAGCACGTGCTGTTTGTTTACCCAAGGTGGCCATAGAATTTCTTTCATAAAATTCTAACTCGATCACAATTGACCCTCCATGCCATTCACATAGAATGTAAGGCCTACCCCTAGAAGATCTGAAAGGTTCTCAACCTTTGCCTACCAACTCACCGGAGGGCTCTCCTCAACAGAGTGAAGTCCAAGACATTGCCACTCCACCAGTGGAAAGAACTAACTCTTTAGAACGGTTCCGAATTACCAATTCTTGAGAGGACTTCCGACTTCCTCCCCACTCTAAGAGACGTATTGTTCGAGTGAATTCTTCTGGATATATAGTTGTTCAATCTTCTGGATCACCAACCGAACCTTTCGTAGGACCTGAGTGTCAAGATCCTTTTTGGACTACAAGAATTTTTAGACGGGATCTCTTTGGCTCAGGGGCAGGCATTGATATCACTATCACACCCGAGCTGCCCGAAACATCTGATCCAGACGCAGTACCTTTCACTACTACCTATTATTTTCCTGGTACAGACGCTCTGCCAGCTAACCACATCTTGACTATCCCTCTACAAATGGTCCATTACACAATGGTCCCAGATACTATGAGTCCTCACACCGGGATTACAATGGCTAGCCAAGCCCCCATTGGCACATCGCTTTCGCCCAAATTCACCCCGACCCTTCTGCCCAGATATCATGCGTTGAATGCTTTTATTCTCACTCCTACACAAATCTCATCCGAGACTCCTGGCATTTCCACTTCTTCTGGGCACCATCTTGTTTCCGGTTTTATTCTGACACTTCCTCAACCCCCTTTCAGAGGACCTCTTCCATCCTCTATCAGAGACACCGATCCTAGTGGCACCATCCCATCTTTCACACCTAATTACCATATTCCTGTTGGTGGACAATTTCACCAAGGAGGCCAAACCCAATCCCCTTTTGCAGGACAAATCCCAACTAGGACGCAACCCCCGATTGGAGGGCAACCCCCACCGACCCCACCCTATGGAAAAAAACTACCTCCATCCTTGGCCCAGTATTGGAATTATTTTATAAAACATAATCCTCACTCTACTAGGGGGAAACAACCTCAAGCTAGCTCCGTCATACCCCCTAGTACAGGCCAACCATATCCAGGCACGTCTAATCCTATTTGGGGCTCGAACGCTCAACCCCACAACCCTGTTCAAGGGTACAACCCTATAAATTACTTGCCTCCACACCAACCATTGAATCTGCCCGGATCTTCACATTATATGCAAACTGCTTATGGTCCCACTGGTCTACCGACGGGACTCCCTCCCCATAGTCACTAGTACCCACATGTGAATAGAAAGTTACCCTTCTTAGCCACCCTGGACCTCCCTGATCTGTCAAGGATTTTAAATGATACGATCCGTCACTCTCCTCAATGGCCTTCCATACCGGCCAAACTACCATCCGACATCCCTAAATTTGATGGTAAACCGGGAGAGGACCCGAACAATCATGTAATGAATTTTCACGTTTGGTGCTCATCCAACTCCTTGATGGATGACTCTGTTCGTTTACA
>JASDQU010102893.1:348290-369215 GCA_032191745.1 Picea mariana | reverse complement strand
TCTATCCTCTGACTCGTTAAACAAACATCGAAAGAACCATGATGGGAACGAACCACTCCTTCCTAGGGTTTGTCAAATATACTCCAAAGGACTCATCCGAAGGATGATGAGTTTACATCGAAAAACATATGTTATCCTCCTCAAGCTTGTGTAAAACTAAAGAGGTACTCGCCAGAGATGGTGGGAAATTTTGGGAAAGGGTCGTGTTTTCGTATTCATATTAATGGCAGTAAGCGTTGCTCTTGAACATGACACCCCCTATTCATCATTTGAATCTGGGTTGAGAAATCCATTTGTCTCTCGTTCGACTTGCTACAAGGTCATATCTTGGGTCGTCTTTTAGTCAGTGCTGCCAAGTCCTTAGTTGTGTCGTTCATATGTTCAAGAGAAGTTAACATGAGCCYTCTATTGATTCGACCATCTGCTTTTGTCCATTCTTACTATGTCAGCCTTCCCTGTTTCCGTTTCAACCCGTATTCATACATTGTTTCATCTTCAAAATCTGTTACTTATTTCGTGTCATTGATGGGGGATACATCTAGGCCCTCTTGTGACAAGTCTTATTCCATTGACTCTGACTCATTATCCAGAAATGAGGCTTAGAAATCATTTAGTACCTTAGAACCTGCATGCCTTAATGGCAGGTCTCTTCGCTTTCGACAGGGGTTTCACATCATTGATCCCTGATCGAGAGATTTCATCGAGTGCTCGACTTCAACTCATTCATTCGCATTCATTTGGATTGTACTTCGGTACCTTGGGAGTCATTGACATCAATGGTGATTTCCCTCGCACTTGTTAACGATTTTTATCAATGATCGACAATCAAGTGGTTTCTACCATGTTCGACTTCAACACATGTAATCACATGGCTAGGTTCGTACTTTTAGGTGACAGGATTGAAGACCCTGGGTCTCATCTTTTTGATCCAGGCTGCGATGGAGTATGTATGATTTGTATCGGCACATAGATCCACTTTGTATGTCATGTGGTTATGTCGTCTTAATTCACGTCTTCTCGCATAGATCCACAGTGTATTCCTGGTGGCTATGTAGCATTTTGATGGCATGGATCCACCGTGTATGATTGGTTTCCATGACCTACGTTTATGATTCCATTCATTTGTGATCTGATCATGGGAATGCCTACCTCAGAACTAGTATTATATTCTGTAGATGCTTGGTTTTTTACAGGTTTTCGATTAGGTGCGCTCCTGGTTTCTGACACACACACGCAATTTACAAAGTATTTTAGCTGTCATAGATTCCAGCCTCATACTTTGGGGGGCATTCTGTTACACATGATTTTGGTCACTCTGGTGATGTCTTTATAAGTGATGTATTCAGGCTCCCACAAGGACTTTTTGCCTGAGAAAAGTGACTGTTGTCTTCTTCCAAAAAACACATTTTTAAGATGAGTTCATAGGTTGCCTATGTTCCAGGGTGTGAAAATCCCTCATTCTCGTAGGCCACCCACACTTAGGGTGTGAACTGTTTGTAGTCTTCTCTGTAGGTAGGGTGCGAACCTATTTTTAAGCTTGAAGAAGAGAAGAGGTCATAAAGGTTCTAGAAGGGAATCTTCTACAAAATGAGTTGGCATTCGCATGGTTGGCATCCTACTGAATTCTCAGATTTGGTGGGATCATCCTCATCCATGTAACCACCCCTCCTTCTTCTATATATTGATAGGTTTCTCATGGAAAAGGTGAAGCAAGATTGAATGAATAATTGGTGAAAGGATTGTGTGAAGAACTCTGCTTGGACAGAAGCTTGAAGACTCTATTTGGTCTATCAAGTTGTATTGGATATTCTTCATGCAAATACAGAGCACGTGTGTGTGTTGGAACCAAGGGTCACTGAAAGGAAGATTGTGACATCAAGGCGATCCAGTTGTATCTTCTACTTTCATTTAATATACTACAGTGGCATGTCCCTTTCCCATAAAATCACTCTTATTTTATTGCATAACTCCTTGATCATATGCCTAGGTTGACATTGAATATACTTTTCTATCTTTACTTTGGTTGGTTTGTGTTGTMTTGGACCTAATTTCACAAGAGCACCGAAGTGAAGCGGGAACAACGGAGACCTAAGGAAGCGATATAAAGGTATGTCACTCATTCCTTCTTAGTAGTAGATTCATTGATTGCAACTTAGGGAAAGAGTCGTGTATTGTCCTGTTTTGTTCTAGATCCAGGTGGATCTAGGGAGATCTATTAGTGTCCGCACCTACCGATTTATCTGATAACAACGAACCATAGGCACAAAGGACACCCCTGAGCAACTTAACCTTGACAGACAAAATAATTCCGGAAGTAGATCAATAGCCAACCAAGGTAGCGCACCTTTCTCCAAGGATAGCGCGCCAAGCAAGAATGACCAAAGACCAAGTAGAAAGTCCAAACCATAACCAAGAGAAAGTCTAACCAAAAGAAAAAATCCCAATTGCAGGAGCTGCAACTACACTCCCTCTCCAAACTTGCGCACCACTAGTCTTATGCAGTTGTGAGAGTAAGAGTGAAAAATGAGCTCTAGTACCCTCTATTTATACTGCTCTATCTCACTTGACTGGGACAACTTCTCTTTCTGGAGGCTAATAACTCAATATTGAATATTATTTTGAGCCGACTTGTCTTCTAGGGTTATTATCCAATGTTTTAGGGTTTCTCTTGCTTCATGTAATATTCTAGTCTCGTCAAAGGTTACACATGGAGGTTAATACCTCCCGCAACTACCATAATATCAACACTCCCTCCTAGCTAGGGAGGTATTAAAGGAAATTGTATTGAGCACAAACATACCATTCAACCAAAATCATCATCATAGCCACACAAACTATCTCATGATCACATAGATAAACTCATGAGCAACATCATCATTGTGAGTATCATCTGATAACATCCATTGCATCATCTCTCGAAGCCATACTCCATTTGAGCAATCGGGCATGATGATGAATAAGTCACTCACTTGACATAGTGATACAAGAGCCATTATTCTAATATGGACATATGTCCTAGAAGAATAATTGTTCCAACATATGTTGGGAGCCATGCCATGGTCTACAAGGACTATTCTTCTAATCTAGACATATGTCCTAGAAGAATGACTATCTTGGACCATATTTCTTCCGACCACTACTGTGAACTTAGGGAAAATGTCTGTCCTGCACCAATATCTCCAATCTAGTTACTACTGTGAACTCATGGATATATACCATTATTCTAATACAAACATATGTCCTAGAATAATAACTATCTATGGTATATCAACAATCTATCAACTTGGACCATTCTCCTTAGGGAGAATGTCTGTCCACCAACAATATTTCAACCTGGACCATCCTCCATAGGAAGGATGTATTTCCACCAGCAATCTGTCCTGCCTGGACCATTCTCCGCCTGGAGAATGTCTGTCCATTGACACACTAACTATCCATCTAGCTGGAAATCATCTCCAACACTAGTGGTAGTCTCCATGGAAATCAGAACAATGCCATCCAATAGAACACAAATATGTCTATCCATAGTAGTACACAACTACTATCCAGTGGTACACAACCACACCTAGTAGCACACAACTACTAACTAGTGACACATAGTCACAACTAGTGGAACACATCCACCACAGTAGCATACAACTACTATCTAGAGACATACAGTCTCCACAACAATTATATCATCTGATATCAACATGCATAACAATATCATGATACAAACTGAGTCATCTGGGACATTCTTCCACCCACTTCTGTGAGATATGGAAGAGCATCTGCCCTAAGAAATTAAAACACCAGCCATGGGATATCTGGACTATTATTCCCAAGCATAGAACATTAATTTTCCTTGATTTTTGAGCATGGACCATTCACCTAACTGGGCCATTCCTCCGGCACTAATCATAGTGCAAGCTAGAGAGAATGAGTCTACCCTAGGGAATACATGTCTCTGATTGTTGAACCTGGAACTTTCACCTAACTCAACTATTCCTCAGACACTAATCACAATGCAACATGGAGAGAATGAGTCTGCCCTAGGGAATGACTGTCTGGACCATTTCCTATGGAAATGACTATCCTGCACCAACCTAAAAAATAGACCATTCTTTGAAACTTCTCACAACTGTGAACTTTGAAAGAATGATTGCCTGGCGAGGCAGAACATTCTACTTGACAACTACTTAGAGTGACTACCAAGAAGAATTACTGTCCTAGACCATTCCCCCACAATGTCCATAAGGGGTATCACTGTCTATGGTACATGAATAATCTATTAGACCATTTTCATTATGAAAATGACTGTTCGATCTGGACCATTTTTCGAACTAGAAAATGACTTTCCATCAGAAATATAGAACCACTTTTCGTACTGGAAAGGAACTGTCCAACCTGACCATTTTCCAAACTGGAAAATGACCGTCCATAAATAAATAACATATCAATGATCACTCCCAACCTGGGAGTAATCACTTCCTTTTTCAATAAGGAAGTCGTCTCCACGAGCCCCAACTTGTCCCTTAAGTACTCAAACTTTTCATCTTGGACAAAGAATTTACCAAAATATTTTCTATCTGCTCATCTGTGGAGATATACTGGAGAACCACCTCTCCCCTCTGGACTTTATCACAAAGAAAATAATGTTTGATCTCAATGTGATTCGATCTGTCATGGAACATCGGGTTCTCTGAAAGCTTCACACAACTCTGATCATGACAATATATCACGGTCGAATCCAACACCTGATTAGATAGTCTAGAAACCAACTTACAGAGCCACATTGCTTTCGTATAAGAATCACAACCTACAATATACTCTGATTCTATAATGCTAAGTGAAACAAACTTCTGTTTCTTTCTAGCCCATGACATCGTGGCAAAGATCAAACGGAAACATATCCAAGTAGCACTTCTTCTGTCATCTGCACTCCCTACCCAATCTAAATCGATAAATCCATGAATTTGTATATCATAACTTAAACGTCCCACAATTTTTTTTTTCGGATGAGTATTACCAAGACAATCAATTGTCGATACAGAGATGGGTCTACTAGATTAGAATCTCTCAACTTCTTTAGATCTATCATCATGGGATTTTTCCATGGATTTTCAATCCATCATCCCAAACTTCTTGAAGAACCATTTCAATATACTTCCGCTGTCATAGGAAGTTTTTACCACGCTTCTGTTGTACATGAGAAACCATGCACCAAGTTTTCTTGAATCCATACAAGGTATTCTTCCATTTTCACATAAGGGTCTCTTTATGGTATACCTCAAAACCTTTAGGTTGCTCTACATATGATTTTTCTTCAATTACTCCGTTAAGGAGAATAGTCTTTACATTCATCTGATGTAAACTCCAACCCATGGATACTGTAGGATATATAATGGTTTAGGTAGAGGTATATCTGGTTTCTAGAATAAGTTGTCATCGTAGTCTTCTCCCTCATACTGGGAGAACCCTCTAGCCCTGAGTCTCACCTTGTATCTATCGATGCTTAAGTTTTTTTTTCAGAATTTCTCACATACATTGTTCTTCATCACAACTTCCTTCCATTCCTTCTGCTCTTCTAGTGGGTTTAAACTGGTTCAATTTGTTTTTTTGACTTTTCTTTCCTTCTTGGAATCTTCATGTTCTTCCTCATGTTTCTCTTCAATGTTCGAGTCCATGGAATCTTCTATAGATTACATGCCCTTATTTCTTGAAGGATCCAACATTCTGCCATAGGAACATAAATGTAGATGGAAAACCAAGGATATTCAATGCTTCTTTTTGAAGAATACTTCTTCTAGAGTCAAAATGAACACGTGATTCTTATCATGGATGCTACTTCCAATGAAGAACATGGATATATACTTCATAGTATTTACATATTCTTCTTTAATGAATTATATCATTGTGGATTAGCTCCTTCTTAATCCTAGATTCATGACTGAATGAGAAATATGCATGCTCTTCTTTTGGAATTCTGTGATCATATCCTTCCATATGAGAGATTCCATGCTTCCGTCTGCTGCATCTCTCTTTTCTTTCTACAAAGTGTCACAAACATGTTCCAGTTTCCTTTTGATTTCTGAATTCCTTCGATTTTGAATTCTTTAAGTCTTTGTAAGTTTGTTTCTATCTATTTTGATTGCTTCCCATCTGACAATTGTGTCATCCTGATAAACTTCTTCTATGAAAAATTCTACAAGGATTGTTCATCAAACATATTTCACAAGGGTACTTGCTCGAAACAAGAACAACAAGAACAAACAAGAAATATCTATCTAGAGGAGTTGTTAGTTCAACTTGTGAACAAGTACAATAAGCAACTATATCAATAGTAATCATATGAGGTCGAGTATTCATTGTACCTAGAAATAATATAATCTTTCAAATATTTCTTTCACAATTTGTAATGTAGAAATTATCATCCTTGATATACACAAATTTGAATCTTTAAAAATTTAATCAAACCTAGAACCCGAAGCCTCAACTTCTATGGAGGGTGTGCTTGTTCTTATAAATGCATCGAATCCAAGATTACAACTTTGACAGGATCTCCGGTACTTTCCCTACAAAAACACTCATGTTTTGCTAGATGATATAACTTAGATAACATCTACAAGTGAATACCTTTGAAACCTTGCAACATCGTCCAAATTGTCTTTCAATATGAAACTAAATACCATCTTGACAAGAAGAGATTATAAACTAAATCAGAAGATGCAATGATTAGAACAAGCTAGAAACTCTAAAAATTCAACTTTGACCACAAAATCATTTTGACCAGAAGTCAACCATTGACTTTGACTTTTACCAATCAACCTTTGACTTGACCAATCAAACTTAGACTTAGACTAAAGATTCAAACTTGGTGTTTTTTCTAGCTAAGAGTACTAAGAGGTGCACTAGGCTAGGGCACACTAGGATCTCAAGGAATTGGGTCAAATTCTTCATCATAAGTGCCTGAACACAATGGTTACGACTTTTTGCAATTGCATAATCAGAAAACCTAGGTGCATCTCTAACTGGTGCCATAACAAACTTAACAAATAACTTCCCAATCTATCTTATAGTGGTTATACTGTCTAAATATAGTGTGGGCCCATAACCTGTTAGAAATAAAGAGATGTGCTCATTTTTACAAAGAAAATATAATAGCAATATTGTCACCCAACCATAGGCACAAAGGCCACCCCCGAGTACCTTACCCTTAAAAAACAAAATAATTATAGAAGAAGACCAATAACCAACCAAGGTAGCACACCTTTCTCCAAGGATATCGCACCAAGAAAGAATAACCAAATACCAAGAAGAAAGTCCAAACCATAACCAAGATAAAGTCTAACCAAAAGCCAAAATCCCAATTGCAGCAGTTGCGGCTACACTCCCTCTCCAAACTTGCACACCACTAGTCTTATGCAGTTGTGAGAGTAAAAGTGACAAATGAGCTATAAGGCCCTCTATTTATACTTCTCTACCTCACTTGACTGGGCTGACTTCTCTTTCTGGAGGATAATAACTCAATATTAAATATTCTCTTGAGTCGACTTGTCTTCTAGGGTTATTATCCAACGTTTTAGGGTTTCTCTTGCTTCCTGAAATATTCTAGTCTTGTTAAAGGTTACACATGGAGGTTAATGCCTCCCACGACTACCATAATATCAACAAATGTCTTAGTCTTGAAATATATGACCAAAAAGCATGAATGGTTGGTAGGTAGTCCCTATTGACCATTACTCATGACACCTCAATTCAAATATTTCTTATTAAATGACAACTTGTACTCACCAAATCAGCATTTAACTCAGAGAACTAATGCCAAGGGAAACTATCCCTTAATTCATACCACTTAAGTTATTGTGCACTTGATGTGCCACCTCTAGTATATGATGCAACCCATAATTTATGACACAACTCAACATTGACAGAATCATCCCATCCCTTTGATACTCAATTCAATTTAGGTTTCCACAATCAAATCTCTTATGGATAATTGCCAATAGATAATAAATTGGATTCGTAAAAATACCCCTTGACCAAAAAGGTGTGGCATATGATAAAAACAAGAAAAAATATTGATTGTAAAGTGGAATGAAAATGATGCAACCCGTAACTAGAAAGTAAACGAATGTTGTGACTTAAAGGAAAATACAAGAAACAAAACCTTTAAGATTGGATTTAGAATCCACCTAAGAAAGGAAAGGTATTCGTGATTGTCTCATCCTAACCTAAAATCATTTTTTGAAAAGGACTGGATATACTTTATTTATTGATGGAAATGATCAAAGGGATTTAAGTTAGAACCATTCTCACACCCCTAATAAACTCTGCCATCTTACCTCTTCCACATTATGATGGAATTTTTCTAGGGAATTTTCTTTTTCCAGTGTCATTTTAGTTTTGTCAAGTGCTCTTGAATTGATGATTCTTTTGACATGTGACCACCTACAACCTACGAATTCAATAGGGACCACCATTTATTTTCATATAATAGCCTAAAATATATAACCAAAAATCATGAATGGTTGGTAGGTAGTCTCTATCTATTGACCATTACTCATGACACCTCAATTCACATATTTATTATTCAAATGACAACTTGTACTCACCGAATCAACATTTAACTCAGAGAACTGACACCAAGGGAAACTATCCCTTAAGTCATACCACTTAAGTTATTGTGCACTAGTTGATACACCACCTCTAGTATATGATGCAACCCATAATTTGTGACACAACTCGACATTGACACAATCATCCCATCCCTTTGATACTTGATTCAATTTAGGTTTTTTCAATCAAATCTCTTATGGCTAATTTTCAATAAAGTGGCGCCAATAAAAATATCCTTGAAGTCACTTGGGTCACTCGAAAAAGAAGATTGATCCAAAGAAGGAAGGACAGGATTTGAATTTATAATTCTCACAACAAAAACCATGCTACATATCCCAGTTCACATTTGATTCAAGCCACCATTCACATTGACCAGAAGGTATCCATTTGACCCAACTCGAGCCTTTTAAAATTTTTGGGGCGATCAATGCACTATTTAGAGTTGTCACTTTTTAGTTTCAAACATAGAGTTGAACTCTTTTCCAATATTAATCATGATCAAACCCATTTAAAGTGCAAATAAACTAAATTTTCTTAACGTTGTTCCATATCTCCTTTAACATTTGTTGAACACTTCCAGTGCATTTCAATTTGCTCCACTTTGTGTATTTGACTTGCAATTGCACATGATGACTCAATCCAAACAAAGTTTCCAATATCACTTAACATGCTTGGAAATCTCCTCTTTATAATTTGGTAATGTTTTTGTGCCTAATAAAGTACGATAAATATCTAGATTGGAAGTTTTGAGGTGATGGGAAATTGGCAGGTTTCGGTAATATTTTGCAAGAAATTAGAAAATTTTAACATTTTTTTTTATGTTACAACARTCATCATCATCATCGTCATCGTCATTGTCATCATCACCATCGTCATATTCAATGTCAAAGTAATGATGATGATGATCATCGTCATCGTCATCATCATCGTCATTTCCATTGTCATGATCATCATCATATCATCATCATCATCATCATCCTTGTTGTTGTCATTGTTACCACCATAATCAAAATCGTCATTGACATTGCCATCATCATCACTCATCATCATCCTTGTTGTTGTCATTGTTACAACCATAATCAAAATCGTCATTGACATTATCATCATCATCACTCATCATCATGATCATCATCAACATCATCAATCATCATCATCATCATTTTCATGATCATGATCATCATGATTGTCATCATCATCGTCATTGTCATCATCATGATCATCATCGTCATCGATATTGTTATTTTCATTGCATTCGTCATTGTTATACAAGTTAAGGGGCATGTGAATTAATGGTTATACATACCCTACCGCTCTCTGGGGTTTGAACCTATGACCTCCAAGGAGTAAATACATGTTCTTAACCATTACACCCACTATATAATATATATTAAATATATAATAATAATAATAATAATATTATTATTATTATTATAATTTTTATAATGTATGTTAATTATATAATATATAATTAATATTTTATATAATTATATTATATATAATAGTTTATTATATATGTGTTATATATAGCATATAATTTATATAATATATTATATATTTTGTAAAAATTACCAAATGCAAACAAATGTAAGCCATTAAGCCAAACAAAACCCCAACCCTAAGACAACAAGACTCTGACCCCAACAATGATTTCTGAATAGCTTGACCCTAACTACAAGAGATAAAAGAGGAGAAATAACCCTAGCAAGACCCCGATAATTATTTCTGACTGACATGACCCCGTCTGTAAGGGACAGAAATTGGACGACAACCCTAGCCCTGCCAATAGAGGAAAAATAGAGAGTGACATAGGAGGCCGTAGATCGACATATATTGATAGAGGATCCCTAGCGATAGAGGACCTACATTGGGATAGAGGAGACCCCACCTAGACCAGAAATGCCGCCAAAATCGGTAATGTTATCAAACCCTTTAAAACCACAAATTTCTTTGATGAATATTGGAAGCCTTAGAGAAGGACGAATATTGATAGTTTGTTATTTACCATTCCTTATTGTTGGAATCAATCCTTTGATAAAACATAAACAAGAATAACAACATGGCGGAAAAGGCTCACTAGCCAACACTCAATGTATTCACTCCAATGTTACATATTTATAGTACAATGGGTGATGCCACTTCATAGAGAGATTTTCTCTAGATCCTAAAATCATGCATGATGACTAGGCTAGGCAATCTTAACTAACTCATTAGTCATCACTTGAGGATATATTACTAATATCCTAAATGAATAATACAAATATAGGTGACAATTTAGACTTAGTGATTGGTAAAGGTAAGCCATAGGCTAACAATCCCCCCCTCAATCACAAGTTCGATCAATAATACAAACAATAAAGCATAAACTGGTATCAATTCCAAGTCTTCATACTAAAACTCTTGTGCTGAGCCTTAATGAAGAAATGCCTGAAAAACTGCCAATCTGGATGTTGAATGGTTCATTTGAAATGAACTGGAAGAGAGTTGAGATATGGAAGTGAACAACTAGAATATCTGAACATTCCCTGATTGCTTGACAATTTGATCATTTTGCCAAGTATTTTAGCTAGAAGAATCTGATGTCTTCTGCTAATTGGTGAACATGTAGTATCACCACTCAACTATCAGTGTATCACTAAAAGTGCTCTCTGAATTTATGGTTTGGGATGACCACTAACCAATTGATACCATGTATCTGATGGTTTTTGGATAACCACTAACCAATCTTGACACTTTTAGGTGTCCAACAACATCCCAATGTATAATGTGTATGATTCAATTGCAAGTCATTGAACCATAATCCTGTCAAAGCCTGCCATCTCTGGAAAATCTCATTATGAAATCATGTGAGCCAGGATGCATGCAATTTGTTTACTTAATGTAAACTCCAATCTGATGAGAGCGAACCAAGAGAAGTGAATCAACTTCTAGTCTGACACATCCCTGAAAAATGCCTGACAACTCAATCAAATGATAAGCTGCAATGCAGAAGGATCCTCTTGTTCTCTGCTAGGTCGAATGACCATCTATGTGAACCAAATGTTCACATCATTGCTCTCAAAATCAAAATCTATATGATTCAAATTTAACTTATTGAACCATAATTCTGCCAAAGTCTGTCATCTACATACCGCAGTTGCCCATTTGGAAAATTTCATGCCCATCTGACATACTTGATGTTTTTTGTTGTCGAAACTTTCTGTCTGACAACCATATTCAATTCCATCATCAATTCCCCCCTTTGTCAGCTGAAAGGAGAGACCATAAGTGGTTTCATGAACCATCTTCACTGGAATTTTGAACTCCCCCCCCTAAGGTGCATGAGAGTTACATCATTGTACTCCCCCCTTCTAGGCTCAAGAGAGTACCATACTTGTTCCAATTGAGTACAACACAAAGTGGGCATGCAGAGAAAACCACATGTTATCTCATCCCGTGAGGGACATGCTCGAAAGCTACGCCATAAGGGGACCACTTATGTGAGGTACAAAAATGTTATGTGATACAAGATTGGTCTTTACTCGAGATTGAATTCTACAGTAAGACTTATATAATTGCTTGGTTGTTGATGACCATTTCCAAGGATCAATCCACTCATAGTGAATTTTCAATCTTGCAGGTTTCTTCAGTGTTGAACATCTGTCTGAAGAATGGTTATGCTTGCCACAATGCTGGCAAGGATGGAGATCAAAACACTGTTTCTCCTTGTGACCAACTCGATTACAATGTTGGCACTTATCATTCTGATGCTGAACTTGAACAAGTGAAGTTGAAGCTTCTTGAAGAAATCCAACACTATGGAACTTGATTGGTCCGGAATAATCGAGAATATGAAAGGTAACTTCCTTGTCATATCCGAGTCCTCTTCTATTCTTGTTGTAGATGATTTCTTCCCAAGGTCTGATGATGGGATTGGAAATAGTATTTGCTTTGAAATCCATGGAAGTGGATTTACTGCATGTTGATGCATCATTGAAAGGTTTTCTTCACCGAAATCAAAAGAAAACTCTTGAAATGTAGGTTCATGAATAGATTCAACTTCATCTGAAACAGATTCTGAAGTTGTATCACTATGTTGTTCCTTCACTGGTTGTTGATTAAAAACATGATCATCATTATAGAGAGGGTTGTGCTGAACAAAAACTAGTTCATAACACTTCACTGGCTGTTGATTTTTGAGATTAGTCAACTCATCATTCAATAGCTGGGATAGCGATTGAAGAAGTCTAACTTTAGCTTGTGTCACTTGCAAACAAGTTAGCACTGATTGAAGAGTTGTTTTGTTCAATATCACTGTGTTGTCTTCAATAGTGTTTATTAGAGTGTTCAGTAACTCTAATAATTCTAGATTTCGAGCAATTTCAAAACACTAAATGAGGTCTCCTTGTGCAGGTAGATCCTTATTACAATTTGACTCGACAAAAGAAGGCTTATCTACAACTCTCTCACTTGAATCACTTGCTTGAACTTCACGCTCGCTTGATTTTGTTTCACGCTCACTTGTACTCTTCTTGCTTTCTTCCAAGAAGTTGAGGATGTTGGTTACCACCGAAAATGCATCCCAAAGTATTACAATGATTTGAGTTTCAAGTACTCATCCTTGTCAATTATGACTCAAAATTACTCAAGGGTGTCGGGCTCAACAACAAATGCACCTTATGACAAATTCAATTCAACTCAACTTGATTTCAAAAAGATAAGTAAACTTACAAAATGACAATTTGCAAGTTACAATAAATCCTGATTAAGTAATCTTACAACAAACATTGTTTGCAAGTTACAATTTAACTTCAAATGCTCCATGGTGTGTTGAGCTTGAAATATTTGATTTGTCCATTACTGATGTGGTTGACGACTTGAATGGTTTATAATTTTATTCACATATGTGCTTTGATTGCTGTTAATTTATGTGCCTTAATTTGATTTCCTTGTACTCAATGATATTTGCAATTGATTATGTCAAAACTAGACATAAACATCATAAACCAATCATGAAAATATTCACCACCACACACTACACAAAGTGTACCTACGATCCCCTTATTCAATTTCAGGCGGATCTAGGATACAGAGAAAAAGAGTTCAATTTTATTATAGTCATTACAACTTTCTATTTTAACATTGAAGAGTGATTTTTACAGAGTTTAAGCAAAAGCTAAAACAATATGGAAATACAATCAACTCCATACCAAGTTGAATACACTTGACACCTATGCTTTCAACTAAGTTTCATTTCTCCTCATTCTACAAATTACCATGCAATATATGCTAGTAACCTTTCATAAAGTACAAAGTTTCTCCTTTTTCATGAAAAGTCTCCAAACTTTCTTTAAAAATATTATGAAATCCACTTATCACTTCACTTTTTTTTTTTTTTTATACAAAATAAGAGAGACGTTTTACATTAACATGAAATATTACTTTATGTTAAAATGGAATACTTCCAAACCTTAAGTAGCTCTACGTCACTCTAAAAGTGTTTCAAAAGTGAATGCATAAAAAATTGTGCTTCAAAAGTGAATGCATAAAAAATTGTGCACAAATTTGTTTTAGATGCATAGCATGTTTTTTTTCATGGAATGAATACCTCTACCAAGGAAATTATCCATTCGACCTTAAACTTTCATTCGGCCCTACGTAGAGAGATACACATTCTTGAAAACTCTAAGATATTTAATGAAACCCACGTAATTTGTTTGTAGGTCATAAGCAACAAACATCATCTTATTCGGATCCTTTCTGCTTTCATGCCAATAATTTATAACGTTTTCCACAAATGGACCGCCATGCAAAAAACCAGAGAACAAAATTTCTCAATGAATATCCACCAGATTTTTAATACGACAGCAGTCAGCGAAATTCGTTGAGTTGGAGGTTATGGTTATGAGACTGCGACTTGCTTATGACACGTCCCCCTTATCTCCACCATCATTGCAATAATTTATTCGCTGGAAACTAGTTGTATCAGTGGAAAATGATGCGCTGGTATTTACATTGTCAATTAACCCTAAAAATTCTCCATCATTTGCGCTCATCAAAGCAATTCTTTGCAGATCCCAATTCAAAATTTCGATTAGAACATTTGGTTGCTGCTGTGTCTTCTATTACAGTCTCATCATTAAAGAAAATGGATTTAAAAAAAATAAACTTTCAAAACGGAAATGACATTCCTGGAGTTGCTGAAGATTGCAGGAAACTTTTGATTGATATAGTGGATCAACTTAATTCTTCGGTTTCGGTACTGGCAGAGCAAGGTTGGAAGCAAAGGATAGTCGATCTGAGGACATGGCTCGACGTGACGCTCACTAACCCTTCAACAGAAAATTCCTGTACGTAATATCTACATGAATCACAGTCATAGACTTCATTATACAAAGTGAGAGAAGACTATGCCGCTTTCGATCATACTACACACTGTGTTAGTGGCTTCCTATCAGGTGCACATTAAACAATGGAGATTCGAGGGTTTACAACTGTTCGGAATTGCAAAAAAAAATCACGTGTTCAATACATCAGATTGCATGGTATTTGTTGTGGAAATTCGCCTTAACTGTAGTTGACTGAAGGTATTCCGGATCACTGTCTACAGATCCATGGTGAATGAGAAAAGATCGGATCCGTAATGATAGACAATGTCTATCCTTTCTCTAATCAAAAGATAGAACACATATCCGTGAAGAGATGTGTGAGAATATGGTGAGAAAAAACTACCAAACATGCCATGTATTAAATCAAAATACCATATCACACCAGGTACCAGATCTAATGCCATATACAATCAAGAATTCGAGAATAACGACAACAATATCTACAATACCATATTAAGCTAGATCAAAAAAATTATGACCTCTTTAACTCCATTGCGCAAAGAATTTTAGATCTGCAATTTGTGGGTGTAGGCAACCATGATACTTTCTCTTTGATCGACATTGTGGATTCATCAATGATCATATTGGTGTTTCTTTTCTTATGCTCTTCAATTTTCTGCAACCACCAGTTCGATTCCCTTCAAGAAAATTACAATATCAGATTCATTTTCCTTGGCCTTGCCGGCACATCATGGATTTTCATGCTCCTCTTTAGCTGGATGCTCTTGCTGCACCTCACTTCTCTTGTTGTACCTCACCTCCCATGGAAAACTACCATGGATCTCAATATTACGAGGCCCTTAAGAACATAGGAGCTCTGATACCAATTGATAAAACATAAACAAGAATAACAACATAGCATTCTTGCGCCCTCTCTAAAACTATCTAAGCACCCTCGCCCTCTCTGCAAATTTTAAAAACACTTCATATCTGGATCTGGCAGTTACGCGATCTCTAGTCAGATGGACGTAGAGTTTGGCCTGCATTGTTTATATTGGTGGAGTTGCAGGTTCTGCTATGCGTTACTTACACCTGTTACACCAAGTCCACAAATAAATATCAAGTTAAATTCCCCAAATTAGGAGCTCACACCCTTTGCAAAATACATCTCGGTTTGATGGTGTGAGCCAATTGAATTATTGTATTGTGTCACCAAATCTGTGAGCAATGTGTTGCATCCACTAAAAGTTTCGAATTTAACAAATAATGGACTATAAACTCTCTAAAATTAAACATAAACAAGAACCCAATGGTCTCTCTTTAGGGTGTTCGTGGTCTCTCAAATAGAAGTCTCTCTTAGATTCTTGAGTGATTTCAACATAATTTCCCCTTACAAAATGGTCACATGGAGAGAAAATTTGTGCATTACAACACTAAGGAATATCAAGAAGATGAGTAGAGCATGATGGCCTTCCAATCCTTGGAGAAAGTTTTACAACATAGCCTTAGTACACTTGATCTTGCTAGATTGGAGGATGGAGGTCTCTATTTATAGATTTTCTTAGAGGAAAAAATGAGCTTGAATGAGGAACCACTTCAGAATGAAATAATTATAGGTACGACCAATCACCCTTCAAATTAATGAGTTGTTTCCATTGGTATGGGCACCATTTGACCAATAAGCTTTCTGAAGTCACTGTCTAATTAAATGGGCCACACAATTTTCCAAAATGACGCTACAACAAGGACTGTATGTTTTTCAAAGGATTAAGGGAACAACTACGTCCTTCATAAAGGGATCAACACATAGGCATTTAATGGTCAAATTGATGTTTGAATTTGAATTTTCATGTATAATTGACATTTCCTCCAATGTCTTTCTTGACTTAAACCATCTATGTGATGAATTGTTATTTTTCATGACAACCATTTTGCTGAATCAATCCACTCCTACCATAAGATAGTCATTTTACCTACTAGTTGTCGGTAAAAMCTTTGAGGAAGTCCATTGATACTAAATCCCATGTTCTACTTGGAACTTGAAGTGGGATATATTTTCCCAACTTAATATTTGCTAGCTTCAATATGCTATATAGGTCACAATCTCTTACGAACTTTGCGACTATCTATGYCTTTCTGAGACAATAGAAATACCTYTACAAATTAGTGATTGTATTATCCACTCCAAATGTCCTAAAATGTCCTAATATTTTGGAATATGTGATTCATGCAAGAACTAAAGTCTATGATCTCCTTGAGGAATACAAATACTACAAAATTTGGAGGAAATGGAGAAGATTATGGTTGTTGTGAATGTATTTTTTCCAATAAAATAATGTTTTGAACAATTCATTACTTGAATTGTTGTGTACATCTTGTAATAATACACCTAATAATTCAAAATAATGCTTGCAAAAGTGTCAAAGTGGTATGTGATGGGTCTCTGTTGCTACATCAATACTATGCCTATTGTATATATAGGCATCCACTTTGATATTAAAGGTTTGATGAATATAAGGTAGGGTGAGTGTTGGCACAATGATTACTTGACACTTGATCTCTTTAAATTCTTCTTGTTGCAAAACTTCTCAACTGAATTGGAGTTGGTTTGAGTTCAATACATAAATTGTGCAATAAAATTTCTCAAGTAAGCTACCATTCCTATGAAACTTCTCAAGGCATGAATATTCTTTGTTGGTGGCCAGTTGCTAATGGTTGAAATAGTCGTTAAGTCAATGCTTAATCCATATTTTTTTACAAAAATTCTTGGTGCAAATGGTTGTTGGAATATTGTTTAATACTGAGAGAGGGGATGAATTAATGTTATCCCTTTTCAATAATTTAAAACTACTTAATTATTAATTTTATCAAATCAAAACAAATGATCAACAGAAAGGTATAGTATACATAATTTTAATGTGGAAAACCCAACTTCACAAATGTTCTTATTATTTTCAATAAATATTACATTTAATTTATGAGCTCCAACTCAAAGGAAATACCAATTCCCTGTTTTACCAGCAGCAACTAGAAGGAGGCCGCAACACCCTAGATTTTACCAACACCGACTGGAAGGAAGCACCAACTCCCTAGTTTCTTCAGCTATAACTGAAAATATGTTGCAATACTTTGGTTTACCAACTTCAATTGGAAGGAGGCTACAAAATCCTTTGCATGCTCCAACCTTCCCTAACACTACCCAAAATCACTTTTTATTATAAGTACTTCAATCTTCAAATCTTCATAATATTCTTTGGATTCTACTACATATCTTTATTTACTTTTTTGGCTTCTGACTCTGTTATTGATATTCATATTTCAAGTACAAATACACACCCTCTTTCAACAATAATTTTCGTTTATATAATCTTCTAATGGTCATGTACAACTAAAAAATTGCACCTCTTCAATATAGGATTGTATCTCTTCATTATAAGTATGTGACTTTTCAATATAATATATTAATCATACTGTTTTAATTAATACAATGTCAATGAACCATTGTGCCTTTAAAATAGTTTAGTCACGTTTTCAATTGAGTCAATAGATTTTGACTATCATGATTTAATTCACTTTTTACCTTACAATAGCTAAATACCACCATGGTTTGCAAATACCATGTGCTCTTTCACTTTTTCCCTTTTGCTTTAACTACACTTTCACTTTTACTTTTTTCTTTAATCTAATTTCACTTTTACCTTTTTCTTTATTCCACTTGCATATTTACTCCTCTTTTACGTAAAATCCACTTCCACCTAACTTTTCAACTTTTGTTATTTATTAAAGTCATATTTATATTAGTCCACTTTCATTTCCACTTTTATGTAAACTCCATTTCCACTTAACTTTTCCACTTTTGTTTTATTAAAGTGATACCAATGTCACATTTATATTTAATCACTTACTAACCTTTGACGTATATTTGATCACTTACTAACCTTTGACATCAATGAAAATTTATTCAACAATTGACTGCCTGAGTGGATCTACCCATTGGTGGCTGCTGGAAATTGTTTGGGTTTGAAGGGTTGTCCAACTTCAGCCTCGAGAAAATGATGACCAAAACTTGCTATGAAATGTCGACTACCATGTTGATCTGACAGACTCAAGGGTTCGCGGTGCTGCATCAAAACATTTCCCTTAGACTACACTATGAAATGATAGTGCATGAGAAAGTATTCAAGAGGGAAAATCACCGGTATTCGTTCTGTTCATCACAATCCTGTCTCAACAAAATGTTGATTAAGGTTGGTTGTCATTGATGTCAACCCTTGAAGAAAGCCCAGTAGCACAAAGGTTTGGGTAATGGACCCAAGATTGTTTGATGTAAATATGACTCATTATTTTTTTGTCATGGTTGATAAGAAGTAAATATGGATGAACTCCAAAGTGGTCCCCTTATGGTGAAATCCCTCACGGGAAGACGCTTTGCAGAGTAAGAGAACCCATGATTAATTGTGGAATAATAAGATAAAGGATAGTAAATTTTTCAGGGAAACTATCCTAGATGGATAGTTCTTTTCATGCCATTTATGGTGGTATGTAGAACGTCACATAACTCCTCACGGTTAGAGAGTTATGACCATGTGAAGTTGGAGAACCCAGGTTTGGGTAATGGACCCAAGTTTGTTTGATGGATAACGATATGATTTTTGATATATTTGAATGTAATACTATTCTAGATGGATATTACATGTCATTCCATTTCTGGTGGTATGTGGAATTCCACATAACTCTAATGGTTTGAGAGTTATGGCCTTACGAAGTTGGAGGACCCTCATATGTCATTTAGAAGCCCCAAAAGGTCAAAGTAGTCAAAGTGGTTTAAGAGATTTTAAAAGGTAAATAATAAAGTGAAGTGATAAGTGTATTATAATTCAATGTGAATACAAAATAAATTATTTCAATAATAAATTTAATGGAGAAATTAGAAGTGGGTTAACCCTAAAATAAGGAAAGTGGACCAAGTGACCTAGAAGATGTTTTTAAGGAAGCTACTTGGAGAGTATAAATAAGAGGCAAGGCTCTCTCATTTTAATCAAACTTGAGCATATTGAWTATCTATAGGTTTTTGAGAGTAACCAATGATATCTAAGMTGAATTTCTGAGGGAAGGTGAAGAAAAGAAGGCCGAAATGTAAGGAAGGATAAATTCTTTTGATGGTGCTTTCTAAGGTATGTTATTTACAGGTCATCTCACCATTTTCGCTATAACGTTTTTTCTATAATGCTTCAGAACGTGAAATTGCTATTGCATTGAGAAAACATACCCAAGTATATGTGGTAAAAAATTCATCTTGTGTGTCGGTGTATTTTGGGAGTTACACTATGTGGAAAATAGGGTTTGTGGCTAGTCCCGAAACTAGTCAAAAACAGATGTTTCGGGTAAAAACGTCATAACTTATTAATAACAGATCCAAATTCAATGAGACAAAATGTGTTGGTTAGGGTACAGTCTGTAGTATTTTTTGTAACATTTTCAGATCAATTTAGTGAATATTTCATGCAGGTTATGCTCTACAAGGTCACTCTGTAGAATAAGCCATAATTCAACAAGATATGTCATTTTTTCTATAACTCCTTTTCTGAGAGGTTTCAAGTAGTGAAACCTGGAGGAATTGCACAAAACACACTGAAAAACATTGTGTATCAATTTCAGATATTTATACGTTACAGGTTCAAAGTTATGATTACTTCAAGTTAGGGTTGTTGACTAATCCAAAACTAGGCATGTGAGACTAAAGAAAAATTTGATGAAAATGCTAGTCTCTTGTTGTAAAAGTTAAGGAAGGTTTGTAGGAATGTGATCATATACACCAGGTCTATTACAGAGCTAAAAATCAGATTTGATGATGAAATTGATGAGGGATTTTGGTTGAGGTACATGTTGAGTACATGGTTGAGACAAGTAGTTGATGAGTTGGCACATACATGAGGTGTATAGTTGATGATGTTGGTACATATTGATGAGTCATAGTTGATGAGTAGTTGAAACATGATTGGTACATACTTGGTACATGGTT
>JASDQU010102893.1:312744-340029 GCA_032191745.1 Picea mariana | reverse complement strand
TTAATTTGTGCGGGACTTGTTGGCTATGCGATTAACCTGTGGCTTGAGAAACCGTGACTCAGGGGAATCTAAGCCGTCAAAATCACCCGGGGATCGCACCCGGCCTGAGCCACACCAACCCTTAACATGGTTGGATTTTTTGTCCCCGCAGATTTCGAACCGGTGACTTTAACATCACGGAGTGGCTTAACAACACACTCCGTCACCGACTGTCCTACATCTCGGGGACAAGTCTAAGTATAAATTTAATTAAGGGACTAAATGAATTATGACATAAGTTAAAATATCTGAGAATAAACAAACTCTAGGAAAAAGGGGAATAAAATCTAAAGATTGGATAAATTTAACATGTATGCATGAAAAAAATAAAAAAGGGATTTTTAAAATAGAAAGAAATAAAATATGAGAGAATAGGTGTACACATAGAATAGTATCTAGAGTCAAGTTTCCACTAGTCTAACTAGAAGAAGACTAATATTCCAACTCTAACTAAGATCTAGTTAGGAAACACTCTTTAAATGAGAATCTGGGGAACAAAGGGACACCTAAGAGCGAAAATAGGAACACATTGGGGAATGTGAAGGAAATTGATTTTTAAATAAAACAAAATTGGTAATTACTTGTGCAACTTGGGGAGAGTGTGACAAGTGTGTGGGTGAATAATCCTAATTAAATTAATTAAAAAGTTAAATAATTGTGCATGTGGACATGTTTTAGTGAGAGAATTTATATAAAAAAATGGTGTAGAAGGGAAACAAATCTCTCTTATTCTTGGTAAGGTTATACTGCCAAAATGATTGTGGACTGTGTTTTACTTGTGAGAGTTGGGATACCAAGCTTGGAGAAAGAGTGGAAGCTCTTCCTTGTGAGGCAGGCTTGGAGCTGCGGTTTTTGGTTTCTTATGTGTGGCCCCTTTGCGGCTCGGGGGGCTAAGGGGGAAGAAGAGTACCCCTATCATTGTATGGGAGGTAATGATGAAGTCCTTGTGATTGGAAATCGAGAATAAGTAAGGAGCGCAAGACATTGACAGATTCCCCAATTCTCCATCTTCATCTGTTCCAATATTTGATTTTTTGAAATTTTAAATTGTAATAAGAGTAATTTTTATATTAGAATTTTTATTCGCTACAGAACCATTTTGTAACCTTGAAAACTAGAGTTTTTAATCGCTACAAAACTGGTTTGTAACTTTGAAAACTAGAATTTTTAATCACTACAAAACTGTTTCGTAACTCTGAAAACTAGAATTTTTATTCGATACAGAACCATTTGTAACTTTGAAAACTAGAATTTTTAATCGCTACAGAACTATTTTGTAACTCTGAAAACAAGAATTTTTATTTGCTACAGAACTGTTTTGTAACTCTGAAAACTAGAATTTTTAATCGCTACAGAACTGTTTTGTAACTCTGAAAACTATAATTTTTATTCACTACAGAACCGTTTTGTAACTCTGAAAACTAGAGTTTTTAATTACTACATAACTGTTTTGTGACTCTGAAAACTAGAATTTTTAATCGCTATAGAACCGTTTTGTGACTCTGAAAACTAGAATTTTAATCGTTACAAAACTGTTTTGTAACTCTGAAAACTAGAAATTTTAATCGCTACAGAACCGTTTTGTAGCTCTGAAAACTAGAATTTTTAATCACTACAGAACTGTTTTGTAACTCTGAAAACTATAATTTTTATTCACTACAGAACTGTTTTGTAACTCTGAAATGCTTTGGAATGCTTATGAATTTATGGTTATTGAACTATTTAGTGAACAACTAGATAATGATTACAATAAGATCCTTTATATTAAGAGTATTGTAGTATAATCATTTGGGTTAATAAGGATAAGGTAAAACTTGTTAAATGATAAACGATGATGTTCACTTAGGAAGAATGGTCAAAGAGTTGAAGAAACAAATTTAACTTAGAAATACCATACTATTATAGTAATAGATATAATATTATATAATTTACTCAAGAAGAATTTAAATTATAACTTTAAGGATGCAATTTAGAGTGGGGATTAAAATTTAGTAAGTAAATGGGCTGTAAATTGTCTTGAAGAATTATAATTAAGTTGGTTCCTAACAATAAATTTTGACTACCTTCATAAGTGTTAAAAAACAACTATGCAATGGATATACGATAACTATGCCTTGGATATAAGATAAAAGTTTAATTACGAAATCCATGATAGAGATTGATGTGATAATGTTTGGTATGCAATTAGTGTGATTGTTATATACTTCAGAACATGATGCCTATTAAGAACTATATAATTGTTGTTGACATCTATGGCTATAGGTATGAATTTAATATGATTTGTAAATCTAAGTTGAAGAGAAATTGATTGTTTCCGATGAGGTTATTATGTATATTGTTATGTTAAATTCAGTACTAAATTAAATGATATCGTTATCCACAATGGATTGTTAATTGTTGAGATTACAAAGTGGATTATAACACTGACATGTATATGGTAATAACAATGATTTTGTAATGGAATGAAACCAAACAATTGATTAGTTTCTTATGATGTGAAATTGAATGATGAATTGACAAATTATGTACTAGTATAATGAGTTATTGAATGAATTTTGTTGGGTTGGAGAGCTGAGTTTATATCTTCAACATGATTGAACCAAGGTTCATGTCCACTGGGCTTCCAACAAATCCTCTAAAACTATCGGCCCTTCTGGTAAACCAGAAAGCAACGCAACTCACAGAGTACACTGTGTAGTCTCACCCGAGATAGTCTTAATGGGTGACTGAAATACTCAAGTGTTTGCAGTCTAGGATTGAGTGGAGATCTAAGAAGTGTGCGCCGATAGTTCTATTTAACTTATTACAACAATATACTGTCATTCACGATTATGCATGGAATATAATCAACTCATTCATTCAACATGCTAATATATACTTAGAAACAATAAAGAAACACATGCATTCAATCACATAACATAGGTTTTACCGTGGTTCTCCTCCTCCTGGGCTATGTCCACAAAGATATGGCTCTTAAGCTCTTCTATTATGGTAGTTCCAAAACTACAGTGCCGCAAGCTTTACAATTCCTCTCAGTTGGGTCAAGATCTATTATGAGAAGGAATAGATCACACCAGGATCCTCAACCTGTGATCTAACCCTCGAGATCTACCCTCCTGCCTCTCTACAACTCAAAAGATTACAAAAAGGTATCGGATTACAACATTGGTTCTCAAAAAATCCCTAACAAGGTTTCTCTATCTCTGCTTCATTGACTCTTTAAACTTGACTCTGGTCTCTTGCTATGAGACCTAGGTATCTATATTTATATGTTTCTAGCTCATCGACCATTACAATTTATTACAAAACCCCTAACCCTAATGTCATTAGGTCTTCCATGCATGCGCACGTGCTTCTCTTCCTTCCAGCTGTCACTTTCCTTGTGCATGGATTCCTTCCCAAAATAACCTTTCTTTTTGCTTTGGCCTGCTTCTAACAGGCCCCCAACACTGACATGTGGCTCGTCCTGAGCCACCCAACCTTTTTGTTCTTCGTCGATCTCCCTGGTGATTGCTTGGAACTTCTCCATGAGTTCTGTTGTGTGCGTTTAGGCCTGCATGGTCTTCTCCTTAAGTATGTCCAATACCTACAATGCCATCTCATCGCTGAACAACCTTTCACATTCTGCCTGGGTTTGTGCCATATATGTTTTGGCTCCCTCTTCCTATGCAATGACCTCTGCTGCTCACTCTTGGAGTGGTTCCGTTTGAGCCTAACGCTCCTTTTTCTAAGTCTGCACAGTTATGAGTTCTGCCTACAGTTTCTTCATGTCTTGCGCCCCTTTGACGTGCTTCATGATTGCATTGTCTTCTGCCTCTGCTTGAGGTATTGGATATTTGCGCTTATCCTTTATCCTTCCTGGTCTCACTGCTGGACCTGCTGATCCTCTTACAACTTCGTCCAGAGCTGTGCTGCTTTCTCGAACAAGTCATTTGCTGCGTGGAATTGTCATTCTATCTGTTTTATTTTCTCTATTGCCTCCTGTTTCCTTTGCTCCCTTACCTCTGGTGGAGTGGTAGGTGTGAGATGCTCGTGGAGATTCTTGATCTCCTGCTGGTATTGATCGATTGTCTGCACAATCTGATCAATATTATCTGAACATCTGCGTGATCTTTGGAATATTATCATAGGATACGACCACTTTCTTCTCCAGTCCCTTCACGTGTTCCCTCTCCTCTTTGGTATCGATCTTGGTCTGCTTGAATACCAATTCCAACTTGTCCCGTTTATATTTTACATGTTGTAGTTTGACTATATCTGTGTGTGCACGAGACTGTACTTCCTGAGTAACGCTGACTTGTAGTTTATAAAGGGCCTTTGTTGGTATCCATGAAAATACCAACTGCAATTGAGCCAAATCCTTTAGGGGTGTCTACCCCACAATTTCTTCCATGTGCAACATGCTGGGTGTGACGTGAAATGTTGAACTCAACTGTGCTATTGTCTGGACTGTGTCCCGCTCTCTTGATCTTGATTCTCCTCCTATATGTGATGTTGACGTGCCCATGTCTATGCTACTATCAGGTGCCCATGCTTCCCTGATATGCCTGAGGAAATGTCTCATATCTGCCATATCTACTTCAATTATATCTCTTTGGCGTGCGCAAATCTCAAAATCCTTGAATGTGCAATCATGAACGACTGGGTCCACCATTTCTACATCATCCTATGTTATCATGTATTCTGGAGGCGTTCTATGTGCCTTCATCTTCTTGCACACACCCCCCTTCTAAGTAGCTGGCCGCTTAGTCAGGCCTGGCTCTTATGGAGTAGGACTTGGTGTAGTTCCCTATGCTGCCTCATCCTGTTTATGCTGTACTTGGGGTGCCTGTGTAGTGTTCTTCTTCCCCGTCTGGACTCCTGTCTTGGATGTCCCCCATTTCTTCTGCAGTGGTTTGGTTTGACCTGTCCTTGGTTTCTTGGGCACTGTGATTTCCTGGGGCTGTGTTTGTTCCTTCCTTGCCTCCTCAACATGTTTATGTTCCTGTCTTACCTCCTCCACCTCTACCCCTACAAGTTTGTCTCGAGTGAGGACTAGAATCCTCCATTCATCTTCCCAATCCTGGATGGACATTTGTATGATCCCCTCCATAATGAAATAGCGCAGTTGTAGCCATTCCTTATTGGGGTCCTTCCACGCCTGGATCCACATCACATGTCTAGTGGCCTTGAAGTTGGATTTGCCCTGATAGTTTGCCACAACCTACGATGTTATACTCTAAATGTTGGCGATGGTATCCTGTAGGTCATGGAGATATCCTTCGAATATAGTTACATTCATTATTCTATCCTTGGCATCCGAAGAGGCTCCAATCGATAAGTATCTTGCTCCGTGATTGGGTTTGGGTCTGGTGGAAAAAAATGCATAGTTCGGTTCCTTCCATCTCATAGTGGCTATCAAGATGATCAACCATGAATAATGAAATTCTATCCCCAGATCCTATGCATCCTTGCAGTCGTCTAGAAACAGATTCAAAAAATAAGGGCCCCAGCTAATTGTGGTGCCCTCGACACACTGTGCTGCAGCTACGATAAGCCCAACCGAGACTTCCTCCTTGCAACATTTTCTGAGCAGCTTGCAAGCCATAATTTTTGTGGCCATTCTTGTCGCGATGTCACTAATCCGCTTGATAATGATTCCGTGTGGCCCCCTTTTGGTGCCATATTTATTTTTCATCTCCTTGACCAGTGTTTTCTCCTTTGTTTTTTCCTCGAGGAATTGTGCGGGATCCATGCCTCGTGATGGTAGCCCTGTGATGTGTGCAATGAGCTCTACGTCTATTGAGACGATCTTGTTCAGCCACAAATCTCTACCATGTGTGACCGCCATCAACTGCTTGACACATCTGTTTGCATATTGGTCTCTGCCAAAGTGTAGTAGGTCCAATAGACCTAAGATCCCAATTTTTCTAGTCCTGCTACCCACTGGACTGGTTTATGAATAGGTTCCCCAAAGGGATCTACACCCACAGTCTGTAGGTAGACTTGCTTAGAGAACTCTGGGAACTTGTCCGTTTTTGTTACATCATGGTTCGAGTACCTTAATTTTTCTACATAACCTAACAAATCTGATTTTAACCATACCCCTTCTAGTATGCACAACAAAACAATTGTTGCGGTGGTTTTTCTGCGCGGTGACCTAGGTACCTTCTACTTGTCCTTTTGTAGTGGTGGCTGAATCGAGGTTCCAATGTCCATTGATCATTCTTCGACATACTGTTATGGTCAGCCAATGGCATCTTCCACTACTCCTTCCTATGGGTGTTCTGACACGATTGTCTGTGACTCTTCTGGCTCGACCGTTTCTTCCCAATTTGGAGCCATCCCGTTGACTCCCAAGGCTTCTATGGGGTTTTCTGGTTGCACCTGGTTGTCTACATCTTCATTCTGTTGGCCCTGCCCCTCTTCTGTTCTATCGATGTCCATGCCCACATGTTTTGTATGTTGGGTTTCTTCTACCACGAGTGTCAGGCCTCCTGGTGTTGTATCCAGTGATGGGATTTCGTCCACATTGACAACTTCTGGCGGTGACGATGGTTTCTATTTGCTTCCCTAAGATTGCGTTTGTGCTCTAGTCCTAACTCATGGTTGTCTAGTTATCTGGCTCAGTTCTACTTGTTTGGGTGGTGCCATGGTGGAAAAATATTGTCGTTCGTTGAGCTTATTAGCTTCCGCAACCTCTATAAACTTTGTAACTTTTACTCTCTGCTGTGTCTGCTCTATCGCTGTCTGCCTTCTCCAATTTCACAATAAGATTTTTGTTCCCGCATCCTTGCTTTGTATGGGCATCGTGTGAAGCTTGTCGAAGACGTTACCATGATTACAGATTCAATGAATTGCTGGTTCCTTCGTACTTTCCATTAATTTCCCTTGCCATCTCTAGTTGGTGCGATTAATGTGGTGTCCCATCAGTCATTTTCAACATTCAATTCTGCTAGCCTTCGTCACTTAGCGCTTATTTTGTCGTAGCCACCTTTCCTACTTGTTTTTTCTTTGAACTAACCATTGGAATTGTATTCTTTGGGCTCGTATTCCTAAGTGTGCGTGTTCTTTGTCCTTTCGGTGCACCATGCCTCAATTGGTATAGTTTGATCTCCTATTTTTTTTTTTACTGTGCGGTGTCCTTCAAGTTGCGGGTGGTAGACTATCCTTGTGCAACTTTAGTTGACTCCCATTGATCATCCCTTTGAGTTTTGTGTCCCCTAAGTCCTTCAAATGTACATCTCCCCAAAATGTGACAGTTTTTACTTCGTATGGTCCTAACCAATGCATTATGAGTTTTCCTGGATGTTGAATAGATTTGCTATCATACATCAACACTAAGTTTCCTTCCTTGAAATTTTTCCTCTTGATATGTCTGTCATGCCAATATTTGTCCCTTGATTTCTAAACTTGTTGGTGGAACCCTGCTAGGATCCGATCTTCCTCCATGATCATCAGTTGATTCAGACTATCCTGTACTGTGCCTCATTCCGTCATGTTTGTAATGGCTGCTATGCGTAGACTGGGTACCAAAAATACTAATGGCACCACTACTTCTTGTCCATATACCAGTCTAAATGGAATGTGTCCTGTCAGCTTCTTGCATGTGGTCCTGTAGGCCCACAATACTACTGGTAGTTTGAGGTCCCAATTGTCCCTGTTGACATTACAGATCTTCGTCAATGCATTTTCAAGGATTTTTTTAAATGCTTCTACTATTCCATTTTCTTATGGATGATATGGTGTACTATTTTGATGATGGACTTCAAATTCCTCAGTCATAGCCTTAATATTTCTTTTAATGAAGTGAGTGCCTTGGTCACTCATCAAAATCCTTGGGAAACCAAATCTAGTGACCACTTACTCAAATTGAAAGTGTGCTGCTATCTCTACACTGCAATCTTTGACTGGTGCTGCTTCTCCCCATCTTGTCAGGTATTCTGTCGTGGTGATAATGTACCTTTCTCCTGTGCTTTTTGCTGGTGGCTTAATTGGTCCCACAAAGTCTATTGCCCATTTGTCGAATACCTGCAATGTTACCTGTGGTTGCAATGGCATCTCGTCCCTTCTATTGGGTTTACCAACCCTCTGATAGACATCGCATCTCTGGCAGTACTCTTTCGAATCTCTGTGAATGGTTGGCCACCATAGTCATGTGCGTAATACCTTCTGCGCAATAGCTTTGCCTGTGTAATGTCCTCCTGCTATTCCCTTGGGGGCTTCTACTAAAATCCTTTGTCTTTCATGTTCTAGAATGTATCTTCGCAAGATGCTATATGCACCCATCTTGTATAAGTGTCCTGCAATCAACTGATAGTCTGCAACCCGGACTACCAGGTTTTTATTTTTCGTGGTGTTATATCCTTGTGGAGCAGTACTTGTACTCAAGTACTAGATGATGTATGCAAAGTATTCATCGAAGATTTGAACTGAAAATAACTGTGCACCCAGAAAGTTGTCTTCTAAATTTGTAGGTTGCTCTCCATTCGTGATCCTTGATAGGTGATTGGGTTCCGCATTCAATTTCCCTGGATTGACTATTACTTTAAAATCAAATTCTTGAAATATTAGTAACCGTTGACAGATTCTCCCCCCCAACACTGGCTTGTTGACTAGGTATTTAAGGGATGAGTGATTTGTGAACATCTTAAAATGTTTTCCTAGTAAGCAGTGTCTGAACTTTTGCAGTGCGTAGATCATAGCTAGGCCTTCCCTCTCTATAGTGTTATAGTTTTGCTCTGATTTTGATAGTTTTCTACTCACGGATGCTATAGGATGATCCAAATATCCTTCTCTTGGCTGCGCCAAAATAGCTCCAAGTGCTATGGATGATGCATCTACATGTATGTGGAATGTCTTCTACCAGTCTGAAAATACTAGTATTGGCGTTGTTACCATATTTTCTTTCAGCGTATCCAGACTGTTTTGACAATCTTCATTCCACTGAAACTTTGTATCTTTCCTTAATAGTTTCTCCATTGGCGTGGTGATCTGCGCATACCCTTTGATACATTTTCTGTAGTATCCCATGTGTCCCAATGTTTCCCTTAGTTGACGAACTATTTTTGTGGTGGCAGGTTAATGATTACTCCAATCTTTGCAGGATATACTAGTAAACCTTGATTGCATACTATATGGCATAATAATATCCAAAATAATGTTTCGAAAATACACTTCTTGATGTTTAATGATATCTGGCACTGCCTGCATATTTCTAACATTATCCGCAAGAATTCTACATGGTCTTTGAACAGACTATAGACTGTCCAATTGTCCAAATGTACCTCTATAAATTGGTGGATAAATTCCTTAAATGCAACGATGACTACTCTAGAAAATATTGTTGGCGCATTCTTCAGTCCAAATGGCATGACTGTGTACTGGTAGGATCCCCATTCTGTAGCAAATGTGGTCTTGTATCTGTATTCCTGTGCTATATTAATCTGGTGGTAACTTGAGAATCCATCAGTGAATGAGTAGACTTCGTGTCCCCCTATGTTCTCCAACACTTCATCCGTGAAAGGTGTAGGGAACGAGTCATGTAGGCATGCACCGTTCAACTTACTCAAGTCAATGCGTATTCTTATGCCACCTTGTTTTTTCTCCTGAACTACCATCGGGATTATCCATTCTTATTCTTCCATTGGTTCTATGATGCCAACTTCAAGCATCCTATCGATCTTAGCTTGAACGTTTTGCTTATATATCAGGTTTATTCTGTATGGTCGTTGTCTGATCGGTCTCGCCTCAACTCTGAGTGGTATCTTCATTTCACATAGCTCTCCTGCTATGCCTTTCATTTCTATAAATGTTGTGAGGAACATGTCATTGTACTCGCGTAGTAACTCTGTTATGATCTCTATGGTTTTTTCATCCCAGTAGTCTCCAATGCTGGCCATTTTTGGATTCTCAACTGTCCCAATGTTGACTTTCTTCACCTTGATCGGTGCAACAATTACTTCTGATTCTAGAGGTGGACCTTCCACTTCTCTTTCTCCTTCCGCTTCCTCGATCTGAATATCGCGTGGATTGTATTCATCTGGTGCTTCTTCCTGCACATGGTAGCATGACAACAGTTCTTTCACTGTCTGTCTGTTCTATTGTTGTTCCTCTGTTATGCATTCAACTTTAGGTTCCTGAATGAATATCACTCCTCTTATTTGTTTAAGTCTGCATCTATGTTTGGGTTCTCATGCTCGAATGAGAAAGTGACAATAAAATTTAGTTGCAATACTATCCATCTCGAAGTTCCTCTATGCAGTTCCTGGTCTGTATACCAGTTTGTTGGTAAGCCTTCTAAGGTATGTGCGAAATGATGAGGCCATTCCTTTGGGGGTGTCATTTTCCACAACGTTCTGCAGTTCTCCAAGTGTTCCACTGGTGCCCCCTATCCATCGTACTTCTGTTTCTAGTTTCATTTTTGTTCTGCGCCAAACCTTATGTGCAATAACCACTTACATTGGTACCAATCCTTGATTGTTTCCTTGTGTGCACCCCACCATGTTGTAGGTGTGGCCTTGAGTGCTATGTCTAGTGCTAAGAGTCTCTAATTTTCTAAAACTTCATCCTCATATTGTGCCAAGAATACTTCTAGATCATTTACTCCATGGAAACTAGGTGGTTCCCTTACCTCCGTACCTACCCATCTTACTGCGTGGTCTATTCTTGTGCATCTTCTTGTGGAAACTTCATGTAGCCTTTGTTGTCAATTTTATAAACCCGTGTCTCAGTTTGTCACACATGAAGTAATGCTCCTCCAACTGAGTATCCCATCTACAGTTGGGTTTACATAATCCTCATCGCGTGCAGTTGTTTTGTACAATTGGCTGATTGCCTCCAATTCCAAGCAAGTAGGCTCTACAAATCTGTCCCCTTCCGATGGGTCTAATGGTGCAATGACCCTGTATTCTCCTGACTCAAATGTCATTTTTTCGTGTCTTTAAATTGATTATAGAATGGTTATCAAATGCCCAATCCAAGCCGAGCAATGCTGGATATGGTGTTGTGTTGTCCACTATTTCAATCACTTCAAAGTCATATTTAGTGCGCACTCCATCCAGGTCTACTGTCACTCCTTTCAGTCTGCCAATTGGTAGAACTATGTGTTGGTTTGCTAGTTTTAGCTGAACATGTGAATATCCTAATGTGGGATCTCCCATACATTTCCACGTTTTCTTGGGTAATACATTGACTTCATATCCTAGATCCAGTATGATATCTCCCATGTTGAAATCTCCGATGTTGGCATTCAACCTGAACTCCCTACTTGTTCTTCACCTTGTATGTAGGTGATTGACTATTTTTTGTTCTAGTTTTCCTTCTGTCTCTATGATACATCTTTCTAAAATATTTTGCAATATTTTGACAAAGGATGGATCATTCAATATTTTTACGCATGATTGCAAAAATCCTTTGATTGTACTTACTTGTCCCAGGGGATGCATTTCTTTGGTATGATCTAACAATGGAGGCATATCGTACTCTGGCTCTTCCTTACTCTGCTGCACAGTTGAAGTCAACACAATGTATTGCTTAAATGTTTCCTTCTCATTCTGTGCATCGAACTGTCTCCTTGGTTTGAAATTATTATTCACTCACTAGTGTTGTACTGGCTCTTGTCGGACTGCATTGTTTCCTATATTAGCTCCTTCGCACGTAACTATGTTGATGTTTCATCCTTCATCCCTCTCTTGTGCTAAAATCCATTGAACATTATTGTTGTTATGATTCCTCTTTTCTTGGATCTTCCCTAGTAACGTAGGACATTCTTCTGTGTCATGATCCGATGTGTGATAATACATACAAGTCACTGGTGGAAGTGGACATTCTCTTGCATAATGTCCCGGTTGTTGATAGTTGTGACATACCATTGATCCTCTACGTCTTCCAAAGCCTTCTCTGGCTTGTCCTCCATTTCTATATCCAGCTCGATATCCTCTCGACTTGTTATACTGAGGCATCTGATTGTACTGCACGGTATTGTACTGAGGTTGCACTGTGTTGTACTATGGCTGCGTGGTATTATATGGTTGCTGCACAGTATTATACTGCTACTTCACATTGTTGTATGGGGCTGGGACTTGGTTAAAATGTGGTGTGGCTTGCCCAATCATCATTTCTGCATGCACCCTATATGCATCTGATGTCCTCTCTCGCATCAAATCCATATTTCTACAATATTTGTCGTCATGGCCCACTGACTTGAAAAAGTTGCAATATGAACCCTTTAAGAGTGTTTGGTATTTCTTCATAATTGGGAAATGATATGGATCGTGTCCTGGTTTCTTACAAATTTTGCACCATAGTCCTCTTATTGGTAATGGATTTGGCATTCTTGCTGCCATGTACTGTGCAAATGTTGGACATTCATTCTTGTGGTGTCCTTCCGTCTTGCATGTGGTACACCAAACTACTTCTCATTTGTCCTTAATTTTGTTTTGGTTTAGATGGAACGTTAAATTCTTTAAATCCTCCTTCAACTCTTCGATGGATGGATTCGACTGCTGATATTGGTTTTCTTCCAGTTGCAAGGCTTCCTGCAGAGCCTCTGCATGTGTCTAAAATTTTTATTGTCGCAATGGATATTTTAAGTGTGGTAGTAGTGAATTGACAAACAGGTTCCTGTGCTGCAGATCGATCATGAGATATTTCAACTTTCCTTTCAGTCTCTTGAATTTCTGGTCAATATCTCATACAGATTATCCTAGTTTTTGTCTAATTTCTATCATCTCGTTAATGTATTAGTCCTCTGATCTTGGCTTCTGAAACTCATTTGTCAACAATTTATCGATGCCCGCAATCGTTCTGGTTGTCCTTGGTGGATTTTTTGTAGCTAAACTCATATACCAATCCAGTGCGCGATCCCTTAGTGTAATATCTAGCCGTGCAAGTTTAATATCTTTGTCTGTGATCTGTTTTTCTTCCCAGATTTTCTCACAGATAAACTACGCTTCTCCTTTGAATTCTGGTAACCTGATGGTGGGATTGTGTCTGACCATCCTAAATGATGAACTACTACCTCCATGTGTTGTAGATACTTGATTAGTGCTTCTTGAACTGGCCCCTCCAGTTGTTGTTCCCTGTGTCGATGTACTTCCTATTGTCTTTCTTCTCCTGAAGTTTGGTTTTCTAAACGGTGGTGTTCTTTTTGGTGTATTAGTCGCACATGGGTTTATGGGTTCCACACTGACATTAATATGGATAGGATTGTTTCCTTCTCTTCCCGCTCTTGGACCTCTCATCTTCCTCTCATATGTTGTGCACAATATTTCCTCAATTTTCTCCACAACCCAAATATCCTCTACCTTTTATTCATCACTTGCCAAGCCTTCCCTCATGGCTACAACTCTCTTCTTGGTGTTCACCTTGTATTGGTAGGGTACTCCACTATGCGTCTTTCTAATTGTCACCATGATCTGCTTGATCTAGTCGTCTTCCATCATGATTGGGTCCAAGGGTTCTTATTTATTTCCTTTATCCACTTCTCCTCTTTCTGTCAGTGCTTCTCCCCTTCCCCCATGCACGCAGGGAAGTTTTAGTTGTTTGACTCCATTGTCATTACACCTTTGTTATATAGCAGTATTTTAATAGAAGTATACAACGATATAATACACCTTCCTTGAGGCCCATGTAGAAAATATTGATCCATTGTGTTGTACAACTTCGCGTTATCTATTGCAAATTCTGTTATAAAGCCTGCTACAATACCGTCGAGCCAAAAATCTACTACGTGGGTGAATTTTTTGTTCACCTGCTGTAACTGCTCAATCTGAACTGAGGTCCACTCTAACTATCGGATCCGGTTTTTTGCGTGGTTATCCTTCAACCTCAATATCCACTCCTACAATAAGTGTGGGAAATCACAGAAAAAGAATTCATGCAGATTAGTAAACACATACTTCTCAAGATATTTGCGTGGTGTTACTCTAGGATTTTTGTTATCTTTCTGCAAAAACTCCAACTCCTTTGTCTTCAACCAAATTTTGATCTCTGATTTCGTGGGATTCCACGGTCTCAACATCCCCTTCTAGTGGTGCATTCTCACCTCCTTGTTGACTGATTTGGTATTATCATGACCTACCCTTCCAAATATCTTACGTATCTTTTAATAGATTTTCAACAGATCCCATCTACTCAATCCTATATTGTTCCAAATGAAAAAACAAACCATTTTTTGGGTTAGATATATGAGTTGATATCTTTAACATGATTGAAATAAGGTTCATGTCTACTGGGGTTCCAACAAAGCCTCTAAAACTATTGGCCCTTCTGGTAAACCAGAAGAAAATGAAACACATAGAGTGCACTGCACAATCTCACACGAGATAGTCTTAATGGGTGACTACAGTACTCAAGTGTTTGTAGTTTAGGATTGAGTGGATATTTGAGAAGTGTGCGCTGAGAGTTCTATTTAAATTATTACAAAAATATACTATCATTCACGATTATTCATGGAATATAATCAACTCATTCATTCAACATGCTAATATCTACTTAGAAACAGTAAATAAACACATGCATTCAATCACATAACATAGGTTTTACCATGGTTCACCTCCTCCTGGGATACGTCCACAAAGATCTGTCTCTTAATATCTTCTATTATGGCAGTTCCAAAACTATAGTTCCGCGCGCTTTACAATTCCTCTCAGTTGGGTTGAGATCTATTATGAGGTAGACTAGATCACACTAGGCTCCTCAGCCTATGATCTAACCCTCAAGATATACCCTCTTTCCTCTCTACATCTCAACAACTTACAAAAAAGGTATCGAATTACAACATTGGTTCTCCAAAAATCCCTAACAAGGTTTCTTTATCTCTGCTTCATTGACTCTCTAAACCCGACTCTTGTCTCCCACTATGATACCTAAGTATCTATATTTATATGTTTCTGGCTCATTGACCATTACAATGTATTACAAAATCCCTAACTCTAACTTCATTAGGTCTTCCATGCATGCGTGCGTTCTTCTTTTCCTTCCAATTGTCGCTTTCCTTGTGCATGCCTTCCTTCCCAAAATAACCTTTCTTTCCTCTTTGGCCTGCTTCCAACAAATTTAATTGCATTATGATTAAGTACCTTACCGTCAAATTTAGTCCTTATTCTAGGTTAGACTTGGTTATGAGAGTAGATACCTTCATGTTCCTTAGAACAATCTCCAGTCCTGAGACGTTAGATGGTCAAAATCAATCAGATGAATCCTGGACTTGAGCGTTGATTACGTGTCTTGAAGGTCCTAACCTTGCAGGGTAGCTTGGGCGGGTAGACATCTTGTGTTATATTTATGTGATATTGTTGATCTTAGAATAATAAGGATGTTGTATATTGAATCTTGTTTTGTAGTCATATAGATGAGAATAGAATGTATACATATTGATGTGTGTTATTTTCGCATAACACTTGTCCTAAATGATGTTTCAAAAAAAAAAAAACTACCACTACTGTACTCACTTACATTTATGTATTAATGGATGGGTCATTACATATGGTATCAGAGTGGGTTCAACCCTGCAACATTGGACCATTACGCCTTCCACTATTTTAATTGATTGATTAAAGTTTTATTGCTCATTAAATTTTGAAATTATAGATCCAGGTAATCATGGTTAGAGGACGCAGGGAAAGTATACGACATGGTGATGGAGAAAGAGGCGTGACACCTCCAATAATATCCATGTTAGAGGGGTCTAACCACTAGGAAGAAGAACAAACCACCAAGGAGTAGGGTGTCGTGGGATATGTGGTAGGTATGATGAGATCCTTCCAAAGGATGTCAGAGGAGTTAATCAACTGCTTGGATCAAGATGAGGGTAGAGAGTCTGTGCCCAATGAGGGTTCACAGCGCGCTCCAGCTAGTAGTAGTAGTATACATAGAGAACTCGAGAAGGTGAAGTTTCTAAAGTTCTGGGGTGCCCCAGACAACTTGGCCACTGAGGCATGGCTGGAGAACATGGTGATGTGCTTTGCACTTCGTGATTACACCTGCAACATGAAAGTCTGCATGGCGGTATTTTAGCTAAATGGGAGTGCTCTTCTATGGTGGAATATGATCCTACCTCAACTAAACATGGCTGCCAAAGATGTGTCATGGAAACTATTCAAGGAACGGTTCCAGAAGAGGTACTTGTCCAAGGAATTCATTGAGCATCATCTTAATAAATTCAACGCCTTATGAAAATGTATTTGTACGGTTCCAGAGTATGAGGCTAGATTCATGGAGCTACTTAGGTATTCTCCACATATAAACATGAAGAAGTTAAAGGTCAAAATGTTTATGTTTGGCCTTAACTTCAACATTCGTGTGAAGGTGAGGATTCTAATGCCTCATACATTGCATGATGCAGTTTAGAAGGCCCTCATAGCTAAGGAAGAGCTAGACAATGGGGGTCAGGGCAAGACTCTTTCTAGACTGACTGGACATACATCATCAAACATGCAACATCATCAGACACCAGCCAGACAGACTTCGGGGCATCGATATATGCCCAAAGGAACTATGTGCACGACACCACGATGACATACTCCTCAATAGAGGACACCTTACATAGGACCACAAAAACAACAACATCGTCCATAGCAACCAAAACATTTAGGCCTGTTCAATAGAACAAACCAGGATCACAGAATGTTAGGCCAACAACTTCTACTTTGGGGACTAGGAGTACTGGACCGAAGAATGGATGTTGGATATGTGGAGAGCCATATTACCAACAATACTATCCGATTGAGAAGGCTAGAGTGGCCGAATCATCATGACCCACTATAGTTGGAGATTTGGGCAAGGCCCAAAGGATACATGCAATGATGAAAAACTTCCAGGCCAAGCACCAATCCATTGTGTTTGAGACGTCAAGTATACTCATTGACCAAACTTTTATTATTTTTATAGATCTAGGTGCTACAGAGAGATTTGTCTCTAGTGTAGTGTTAAAGATAATTAAGGTAAAGGAAATCGAGTAGGACAAGTTCATATACGTAGAAATGGCATCAGATGCCAAACAAAAGGTTGGATAAAAGGTTATAGAATGTAGTATTAACTTGGGATATTTTGTAATGAAGGCCAACCTATATGTCATGATCTTAGGATCTTATGAAATAGTTATTGGTATGGATTGGTTGGAATCGCATGATGCAATACTTAACTACAAGACAAAATAATTAAGTTTGAAATATGATTTGGGACATAGTAGAGCGATTGTGGGAAGGAACCAGGGGGTGTCCTTAAGATTTATCTTTTCCCTACAACTAAATAAGAGTTTGTTGAAAGGGTGCAAGATTTATGTAATATTAATGCTAAACTAAAGGGGTGAGGAAGAAGGATTATAAAACCTTCATGTAGTGCAATATTTTGCAGACGTGTTTCCAGAAGAGTTACCAGGTTTACCACCTGAAAGAGAGTTGGATTTTATAATAGACTTGAAACATATAATTGGACCAATAGCGAGAATGCCTTACCGGATTTCAATGCCTGAATTGCAGGAGTTGAAAATGCAATTTAAAGAATTGTTGGACTTGGGACTTATATGTCCAAGTGTGTCACCGTGGGGTGCACCAATTGAACAGAGATACGATCAAGAACCAGTATCCATTGCCAAGGATTGACGATTTATTTGATTAGATGAAAGGAGAAATGTTGTTTTCGAATATTGACTTGAGATCGAGATATCACCAATTACATATTAAAGAAGAAGATATCCCTAAGACCACATTTAAGACGAGCTTCCTACACTATGAGTTTACAGTTTTACCATTCGGATTAATGAACGCCTCAGGAGTATTCATGAGTTTAATGAATGGGGTGTTCTGTGAATACTTGGATAAGTTTGTTCAAGTATTTATTGATGACATATTGATTTATTCTTAGAATAAAGAAGAGCATGATGAACATTTAAGATTGGTCCTACAGTGTCTAAGAGAAAACAAATTGTATGGGAAACTATCAAAATGTTCCTTTTACCAATCGAAGATTCATTACTCGGGACATGTAATATTTGGTGAAGGTATCACTGTGGATCTAGATAAAGTAGAGGCTATTATGGATTGGACATCATTGAAAAATGTACAATAAGTATGCAAATTTATGGGTTTAGCAGAATATTACCGACGATTCATCGAAGGTTTTTCGAAGTTAGAAAATCCAATCATGAAATTGCAGAAGAAGAACAAGAAGTTAGTATGGACTTTGAAATGCACAAAAGAATTTCAAAAGCTCAAAGATTTGTTGACAACAATGCCAATACTAAAGGTCCTTGACATGGAAAAATAATTCTTGGTATGCATGAACACATCCAAGGAACGTTTAGGTGGAGTTTTGATGCAAGACAGTCGAGTGATCGCTTACATTTCAAGGAAATTGATAAAGCATGAGGAGAAATACACAACACATGACTTGGAGTTATTGTAAATTGTATATGCCTTGAGAGTTTGGAGACATTATCTGATTGGAAGAAAATTTGAATTAAAGATAGATCACTATGGATTGCAACATATATTTACACAGAGTGACTTGAACGCGCAACAAAGGCGTTGGTCAGAATTACTTAGAGAATACGACTTTGAGATTACTTAAATTAAAGGAACGATGAACAAAATGACAAATGTGTTGATTCAAAGACCTTGCATATTCTCAGTAATGCCGCTTAAGATGAATCTTCAAGAAAAGATTCTAACTTTACAGATAGATGATGATTGGTACAAGGAAGTTAAGAATAATATTGGACAAGATACCATGATGGTGCCGAAGTATGAAGGTTATTCATTAGGCAATGATGGATTGTTGATATTTAATATAATAATTTACGTACCACCTAACGACGAATGAATAAGTTTGATCTTAAGTGAAGCACATCAAGCAGTGTACATGGCTCATTCGGGAGTCACGAAGATGAAGGAAGACCTTAAGATTTTATTCTTCTGGAAGGGAATGAAAACAAACATAGTTAGTTATGTGGCAAGATGTCTAGAATGTCAGCAAGTGAAGGATGAACATAAACATCCAACATGATTGTTACAACCACATGTTATGCTCGAATTGAAATGGGAGGTCATTTCGATGGAATTTATCGTTGGATTTCCACTGATGACAAGGAGGAATGATTTTATTTTCGTGGTAGTGGAAACTATGATGAAGAGTGCACACTTTATCCCAGTACATATGACGTATTAGGCACTAGACATAGCAAGAGTATTTGTCAGCAAGATTGTGAGATTACATGGAGTACCAAGAAGGATCATATCCGATCAAGGATCAGTGTTTACGAGACGGTTTTGGAACAGTTTCCAAGAGGCTTTGGGAACGTAGCTGAATTTCAATACAACATATCACCCTGAGACAGATAGGAAAATAGAGAGAATGAACCCAATTTTAGAGGATATGTTGCATGTGTATGTAATGGATCAAAAAAAATGTTGGGAAGATTTCTTACCACTAGTAGATTTTTCATACAACAACATCTATTAGAGTACCATTAAGATGACACTGTTTGAGTTTCTTTACAGGAAATCGTGTCATACGCCATTGAGTTGGGATCGAATTGAGGATAGGGTGATGGTAGGACCAAAAGTGATTCAATAAGTGGAAGAACATATGCAATCGATAAAACATAGGATTAAATAAGTGCAAGATCGGTAGAAGAGTTATGCTGATGTGAATCGAGTTGACCACAATTATGAAGTTTGAGACATAGTTTTCTTGCGGGTAAAACTGCACAAGAGTTTGATCAAGTTTGGAAAGGTTGCTAAACTCTCTCCTAGATTTGTGGGACCTTTCAAAGTTGTGGAAAAGAAAGGACCCGTGGCTTATCGACTAGCCTTGCCCGATTCTTTGAGGCGTATGCACAATGTATTTCATGTATCTATTTTGAGACATTATATTAGTGATTCTTCACATGTTCTTGACATGATTTATTTGCAGGTGTCAGACAAGGATGCTCTCATGGCGAAGCCATACCACATTCTGGGAAATCACATTCAACAACTACGACGTCAAATAGTTGATCAGGTCAAGGTCCAGTGGGACAACTATAGTCCACACTCGACTACCTGGGAGGACGCATATGTGATATTTCAACAATTTCCTTACTTGTTTGATAGATTAGACGTATAGATATATGTCAAATACATTTGTTTTCTTGCATTTATATACTGTACAAACTTTGGGACAAAGTTTAAAACAAGAGGGGGTGTATGTAACATCCCGCTCTACTGAGCACACTTGCGTGCAAGTGATCCATTTATGGTACATTGTGATTTCGTTTCGATTTTGGATTATACATGATGATGATGATGTGTTGTGGCTTATTATTAGTTGATGTATATATATTGACAGATGCTATTGACGTGTTTTCCTGAGTGTGCAGGACAGATGATAGGTTATGGATTTTGATGGCATCAATGGACTTCCTTGGAATCCAGATTGAGTCAGGGAGAGAATTGTATTTTGATTGAGTATTTCATTTTACGCACTTGTGACATATGATTGATTAAAGTATGATTTATGTATATGGATTATTGACACGGTTTTTATCAGTGGATGCAGGCTTGACAATGCTTGTTAATACAGCTCACATAAGGAGTAGACGGGCCATGCAAAGAAACTAGAGATCGAAGGAGAGGTGTGGAAACATCCATGTCATAGCCTATTAGCACTCCCATCGTGGTATGAACTGTAGGTTAATGATTACCTAGTTCGAGAGGTCCATGATGTTGTGAGGGCAGACTGAGACAGTCACTCACAAAGATTCTAAGGGGTGTGCAATAAAGTAGAGTCCTTATTCCTTAGAATCCCTTAGTCTCTCACAAGGTCGACCAAATGGAGTGTTGACTCCAAAGGGTTGGACAACTTCCAAAACCAGTCAAAGGCGAGTGGCACCCTTGGAGCACGAAGGTGTGTCTTGAAATGAATGTTGCGTAATTAAAAAGTTGAGTCAATAAATCTAGGTGGCCTAAAAAACAAAAAAATGATTAGACCTTGTTGGATTAAAACAATTAATTAAACAATGAATTTATTAATTACAAAGCACAATAAAAGTCTAAGCCTAAGTATAAAACTAAGTCTAAGTCTAAATTTAGTTAAGGGACTAAATGAATTATGACATAAGTTAAAAGATAAGAGAATAATCAAACTCTAGGAAAAAGGGGAATAAAATCTAAAGATTAGATAAATTGCCCATGTGTGCATGAAAATAATAAAAGGGGATTTTTAAAATAGAAAGAAATAAGATATGAGAGAATAGGTGTACACATAGAATAGTATCTAGAGTCAATCTACCACTAGTCTAACTAGAAGAAGAATCCTATTCCAACTCTAACTAAGATATAGATAGGAGACACTCTTTAAATGAGAATATGGGAACAAAGGGACACCTAAGAGTTAAAATATGAACACATTGGGGAATGCGAGAGAAATTGATTTTTAAATAAAATAAAATTGGTAATTACTTGTGCAACTTGGGGAGAGTGTGACAAGTGTGTGGGTGAATAATCATAATTAAATTAATTAAAAATTTAATTAATTGTGCACGTGGACATGTGTTAGTGACAAAATTTATATAAAACAAATGGTGTAGAAGGGAAATTGATCTTTCTTATTCTTGGTAAGGTTATGCTACCAAAATTATTGTGGACTGTGTTTTACTTGTGAGAGTTGTGATACCAAGCTTGGAGAAAGAGTGGAAGCTCTTCCTTGTGAGACAAGCTTGGAGCTACGATTTTTGATTTCTTATGTGTGGCCCCTTTGCGGCTCGGGGGGCTAAGGGGGAAGATGATTACCCCTAGCATTGGAAGGGAGGTACCGATTAAGTCCTTGCGATTGGAAAGCGAGAATAAGGAAGGAGTGCAAGACATTGACAAAATCCTCAATTCTCCATATTCATCTGTTCCGGTATTTTATTTTCTGGAATTTTAAATTGTAATAAGAGTAATTTGTATACTATAATTTTCATTTGCTACAAAACCATTTTGTAACTATGAAAACTAGAGTTTTTAATCGCTACAAAATTGTTTTGTAACTATGAAAACTAGAATTTTTAATTGCTACAGAACTATTTCGTAACTCTGAAAACTACAATTTTTATTCACTACAAAACCATTTTTTAACTATGAAAACTAGAATTGTTAATCGCTACAAAATTATTTTGTAACTACGAAAACTAGATTTTTTATTCGCTACAAGACCATTTTGTAACTATAAAAACTAGAATTTTTAATCGCTACAGAATTGTTTTGTAACTCTGAAAACTAGAATTTTTATTCTTTACATAACCATTTTGTAACTCTGAAAACTAGAGTTTTTAATCACTACATAACTGTTTTGTGACTCTGAAAACTAAAATTATTAATCGCAACTGAACCGTTTTGTCACTCTGAAAACTAGAATTTTAATCGCTATAGAACTGTTTTGTAACTCTGAAAACTAGAAATTTTAATCGCTACAGAACTGTTTTGTAACTTTGAAAAATAGAATTTTTAATCACTACAGAACTGTTTTGTAACTCTGAAACCTAGAATTTTTATTCGCTACAGAACCGTTTTGTAACTCTTAAATGCTTTGGAATGTTTATGAATTAATGGTTATTGAACTATTTAGTGAGAAACTAGATAATGATTATAATAAGATCCTTTATATTAAGAGTATTAAAGTATAATAATTTGGGTTAATAAGGATATGGTTAAACTTGTTAAATGATAATAGGTGATGTTCACTTAGGAAGAATGGTCGAAGATTTGAAGAAACAAATTTAACTTAGAAATACCATACTATTATAGTAATAGAGATAATATTATATAATTTACTCAAGACAAATTTAAATTATAAATTTAAGGATGCAATTTAGAGTGGGGATTGAAATTTACTAAGTAAATGGGTTGTAAATTGTCTTGAAGTATTAGAATTAAGTTGGTTCTTACCAATAAATTTTGACTACCTTCATAAGTGTTAAACAACAACTATGCAATGGATATAAGATAACTATGCCTTGGATATAAGATAAAAGTTTAATTGTGAAATCCATGATAGAGATTTATGTGATAATGTTCGGTATGCAATTAGTGTGATTGTTATATACTTCGGAACATGACTCGCCTATTAAGAACTATAGAATTGTTGTTGACAACTATGGTTAGAGGTATAAATTTAATATGAATTGTAAGTCTAAGCTGAAGAGAAATTGATTGTTTCCGATGAGGTTATTATGTATATTGTTATGTTAAATTCAATACTAAATTAAATGATATCATTATTGTAATGAACCTCCCATTCGTCACGACATCAACCTCTCATAACAAGTGCAATTTTTTTTTTTTTTGTGTGTATGTACAAGGGTAATAAGGACATTATACTATGTGTTGTAACACGACGACGAACAAGATGCATGCAACTGCAACCACGACATAATGACCTAGGCCGCACATCAAGCATCCGAAAGCAAAGAACGACAATCAACCGACAAAAAAATAAGACTGACTACCCGCCCGTCCTACCCTGCAATGGTTAGGACCTCCAAGACACATAAGCAATGCTCAAGCTCAAGTTCCCATCGATTTTAACCATTTAAGGTCTCAGGGCTGGAGACTGTTCTGAGGAACATGGAGGTGTCTACATCCCGCCCGACACAAGCATACCAAGCCTACTAAGCTAATGACAATGGCATAACCTTTAATCACAATCAACAAGGTTATCTACATTAAGGTAAAATGTGATAGTAAAACATTATTAACTTATTAAGGTACTCACTACTGTTACAGTATTGCATGGGAGGTGTACCTTCAATCAATTACAAGACAAAGACAATTAAATTAGCAAGTAAGGTAATTAACACAATCCGTTCAACCTTCAACTTGAGCCCAACTTCGCATGTCTAAAGTGCATAATGTCAACGGGATATAATCAATTAGTCTTAAAGAATTTCACTGCGCAAGTTTAAATTGTAATGTGCTCAGGGTCCCATCTAAACAAATTGCCTTAAATTATTTTTATTGATATAAGTATTCTGTTTTAAAGTCGATATCCAATAATCATGGTAGATATGTATAACAATGTCCCCAGTAGTAGATTATGTACATCTTATCAACCTTTACCCAAATTCCCATCACACTAATATTAATAATGAAAACACTTCATGACTCTAATATACTAACCCATCAAAAACTAAACCATTTCATAGCCATATAAGGATATCTAATTAAATTTTTTATAATATTTATATACTGCAATCATACTGAATAATAAAGAAATCTACTATGATTAATCAATCCATTACGCCATATTTAAAAAACAATTAAAAGGAATGTTGTCCTCTAGTCAACTCTGATACACACTGCTTCCAAACAAAACTCTAACCTAAAGCCTATCTAAAAAGTAACTTATGGAGGTTCCAATTTTTCATTGCTACTAGTAATATAGAGTTTTTTTTTCACTTTTTTTTGCTCCTTTACACCATGTCGTTTTCAGGGTCTTTTTCTTCTTTTCATTGAGTTTTGTGATTAATCTATGCATCATTGGTTTGTATTTATCAATCTATTTTTATTGTTGATTCTTAGTTCTCAATCTTTTTTATATAACATACCCTTGGAATCATATTGTGCTTTTTCAAATATTGTAATCCTTACATTTCCTTTTTTTTCAAACTAATTGTTTCCCTGGTAAATTCTCAAATTCAGTTGTTGCTAATCTTGGATTACGAGATAAAAATAATAGACATCATTTGCTTGCCCAACCAATGTAGAAGTTGTTGATTTCTCACCATCCACACCAAAACCTTTCTCACTGTCACCATTCACCTCTAAAAGGGTTTCATAATTTCTGAGTTTTTTTTCAAATAGGCTGCATGTCAGAATGTCTGAGTTTTTTCAAATAATCTGCATGTCTCAATACTAATTCTGATTCAGTACTATTGTTCAATCTCCCACATCTTCTCATGCTGCTTTAATTGGGCTTTAAGTTGAATTCCTAACATCCTAGTAGTTCTTCTTCCCAAATTTATGATCTTTCTAAAACATTTTCATAGTTTTGTAGCCAACCTCACAAACAAAACAACACTCATCAATTGTTGTGGCTTCTTGAAGTCATGCCACCCTCTGATGTATGTTGTACATGCCACCCACTTCTCTGAGGCGTATTCATGACAATATTACTCGTCATTGAAGACTAACTATAATTATCCTATTTGAATTTATCACAGGAGAGTATCTCTCACGTACTTAATTACCACATAACATCCATAATACTCTTTTCCAATGCACTTGTTTTTTTTCTAATTCCATGCCATGGCCTGTATCAAAATATAATAAATAAAACTTAAACAAAAATCAATATATTTTTTTCTTCAGCCAACTCTGATTTTTATGGATAATACTTTTAGATTTTTATGGATAAAAATCAATATTTTTTTTTTTTTTTTTTTNTTGGATAGATTTTTTTTTTTTTAAATTATTACTGTTTCTTTTATGGACTGTCAACAACTGTTGATTCTCATGGACACATTCTCAGAACTAAATTTTACAAAACGGAAATGCCAATACACTAATTGCCAGAACGAATTCTCAGAACAAATTTTACAAAACGAAAATGCCACTACACTCATTGCCAGAACGAATTCTCAGAACTAAATTTTACAAAACGGAATGCTAATACACTCATTGCCAGAATGAATTCTCAAAACTAATTTTACAAAACGAAAATGCCAATACACTCATAGCCATATTTAAAAACGCCCCCAGTCAGATATAAATGCCCACAGTCATATATAAATGCCCACATTAAAACAAAATGTCCACAGTCATATATAAAAACGCCCACCATAATTTCTAAATACCTACAGCAATACAAAATGCCCACAGTAATATATAAACGCCCCCATCATTACAAACACCCATACCATATATAAAAACTCCCACAGTCAGATATAAACGCCCACAGTCATATATAAATGCCCACATTAAAGCAAAACGCCCACAATCATATATAAAAACTCCCACCATAATTTATAAACGCCTACAACAATACAAAATTCCCACAGTAATATATAAACGCCCCCATCATTACAAACGCCCATAGCCATATATAAAAATGCCCACAGTCATATATAAATGCCCACATTAAAACAAAACGCTCACAGTCAGATATAATGCCCACTGTAATTTATAAATGCCTAAAGAACACCAATAAGAAATTGCAGCCAATAGTAAGAGAACGCCAGAGCCAAGGATAACTCATCGAAAGGATTTCGAGGTTATAATAGTCTAGGCGCAGAAAACAACAACAAGGAAACGAGATGATCCAAAATTCAACACATCAATCATCATCATAAGGATTCATATACAACTTTAAACAATTTTTATTTTATTCTTAAACAAACAAACACACTTGCGTACCTGTGACCGACGACGAATAACCCGAAGATGCTATCCCGCACTTGAGCTCCGTGCCGCTCCCGCTCGCCGAGACCTCACTAGTACCTCCCAGCCAACGCTAGGGGTACTCTGCTTCCCCCTTAGCCCCCCTGAGCCGCAAAGGGGCCACACACTATCCAGATGGTACGTCTAGCTCCCAGCTTGCCTCACAAGGTCGAGCTACCATTCCTATCCGAGCTGGGAAATCCCAACTCCCCACAAGTAATTAGTCAAGTCACAAATCCGGTAGCGTAACGTTACGCTAACAGTCGATCCCCCTCTTCCTTCTCTTCCCTTTCTTTTATAGAGTTTTTAGAACTTCCATCTTTTCCTAAATTACATTTAAATTAAGTTTTAATAAAAATCTTCTTAATATTCTCCTTCGCACAAGTGTCATCCATCCCCCACGTTTCTCCATTAACTATTTTCTTTAATTTATTAAATTGTCTTATTTCCCTCACCCACCTAGAGTTGCTTCTAAATTTACTCCTAGGTGTTCCCAGATTCCCTCACAGGTTTAAATACTTTCCCTAAAATGAAGTTGCTAATTTAGTTCAAATTATAAGGTTCTTAATTGCAGAATCGTTACTAAGTTGACCTCGCTTTTTACCATAAGTTCCTTTCTTTCCCTTATTATGTTTCCTCCATTCCTTAGTTTCCTAATTTTTATTATTCCCTTCTTTCCCCTTTTTATTAGATCCAAAATGGCAGTTGCGCAAATTAACCTCTTTTCCTTTTTATTAATAATTTAATATCTTTTACACTTTCACAAGTTAAACAATTAAATTCTTCTTTACAATTTTAAATCCACTGATTTTAATTAAATTCTTATTCTCTTCAATTTACCCCAAAAATTTTATGAAGACAAAACTAT
>JASDQU010102893.1:246166-274995 GCA_032191745.1 Picea mariana | reverse complement strand
CTTTATAAAAGCAGGTCACTTCATAAAGCAACTTGCACTATCACGTGGTCATTTGGTTACTGTTTATGGCTTTTTTTAAAAGGGCATAACTCTCACATCTGAAATCTGTGTTCAATGCCATTTTTTTTTTAAACCACATAAATTTTCGAGATCTTTCCATCCAGATCATCAGTTTTAGTTTTTAAATCCATATTATCTGCATATTTAATATGGCTTCTACAAGTAATGTTTTTCTTACCAACACTAACTACTTCTAATGGAAATCTCATATGGAAGATTTATTACGAAGTAAAGGATTGTACCATATTACCTTGGGAAATGAAAAAGAACCCACTTATGATGATAAGAAAGCCAAATGGGCTAATAGGAGTGACGAAGCATGTGGAATAATCAGAATGTCCATATCTCCTGATTTAAGGTACCACCTTCAAGAAATTGATGACCTTGAAGAAGCTTGGGAAAATATTGAATCTGTGTTTGGTAAACTAAATATTATTCGAGAACAACAGTTAGAAAATCAAGTACCGACCTTGAGTCCAAGTGATTTTTCTTTCCTTGGAGATTATCTATCTAAGTTTAGAACACTCAGAATTTGATGTGAAGAATGTAAGATAAAAATGGAGGAAGAGCGTTGCATCTATCTTATTCTTTCTAAGCTAGGTAGTGTATATTCTATGTTTGTATCTACCTTTTATGCCATGAGAGAGGCTCTAGGAAAAGCTTATAAAAAACCAACTCTTGTGTCCTTTTGTGCTGCTTTGATTAAAGAGGAAGATAAGCTTGTACAACTTGGAGTGATCAACACTGCCGGTACCTCCAACAAAGCCTTAGTTTCCCAACACAAAGCTAAACCCAAGTATCCAAAGAAGAAACATCCTCACTACAAAAACAAGCAACATAAGGGTCCCAAACCCGTTCAGATAGCTTCAACTCCTAATGGTGACAAAGGAGCAAAATATAAAAATAAGAAGATTGACAGACATCACAACTTTTGTGATAAAGATGGTCATGATGAGTCTAAATGTTTCAAGAAGATGACAACTTTAGAAGCAACGATGAAGAAGCACAACATCAATGTTGATTCTACTTCTTCTTCTTCTTCTCATGGACATGCACTTTCCGCTTCTGGTTTCTCCTTCAACACAACTTCTACTTCTTCTTCTGATGTGTGGCTTATTGATTCAGGAGCATCTTATCATATGGCTAAGGATAAATCCATATTTTCTGCTCTAAATGAATGTAACACTAAGAAAATATTTGTTGGTGATGATAGATCTCTTGGTGTTGTAGGATCTGGAACAGTGCAAGTAGATAATGATCATTTCAATGATGTATTATGTGTTCCAAGTCTTTCTTGTAACCTTCCTTAAATATATCAAATCACTCATTCAGGTGAAGGTAAAACTGTAGAGTTTTCACCTCACCAAGTTCTAATCAAGGATCTAAAATATCCTAAGCATGTTCTTGCAAATGGAATTGCTGATGATATTACCAGGTTGTACAAGTTTGACAACTTTGGGTCATCATATTTTTCATCAATTTTTGTTGCTCATAGCGATGACTTGAGCAAACTTTGGCATGAACAGTTTGGTCATCTAAACTATCGCTCATTGCAACAACTATGTAATCAACAGATGGTGATAGGTCTTCCTCCTATTTTATGAAGAGATGGTGTTTTTTCCGGTTGTGTTCTCGACAAACATCATCAGGAAATTTTTGACAAATGTGCCTCTTGGCACGCTTCAGGCCCTTTGCAACTTGTTCACAGTGATTTGTGTGGTCTGTTTTCTTCTCCTTCTTTTTATGGGTGCAAGTATTTCTTAACTTTCATTGATGATTTTTCTAGACGTACTTGGGTTTACTTCTTAAAACTTAAGAACAAAGTTTTTGACAAGTTTTTGGCCTACAAGGCCCTTGTAGAAAAGCAATCTAGACATCAAATTCAAAATTTAAGAACATATAATGGAGGCGAATATGTGAACAATAATTTTACAAGTTACTACACTACACAAGGCATCCAAATGCAACACACTATTCCATATACAACACAACAAAATGGTGTTGCTAAGAGAAAGAACCACACATTAAAATAAATGGCTAATTGTATGATCCAGTCTAAGGGATTAAGTCTAAAGTATTTAGCGAAAGCAATCAACTGTGCAAATTACATAGTCAATCGCACTCCCATAAAGGCTCTTAAAAATATAACACCAGAAGAAGCTTGGACTAAAATTAAACCAGATGTAAGTCACTTCCGTGTATTTGGCAGTATAGCATGGGCTCACATCCCTGATAAGAAAAAGAAAGAATTGCAACCAAAAAGTGAGAAGTGTATATTTTTTGGTTATTTTGAAGATGTCAAAGGTTATAGAATTCTTCAGCCACATTGAAATGAAATTATTCTTAGAAGAGATGTTAAATTTGATGAAAATATTTTGGCCTACGAGCCTAATTCGGCGGTTGTGCCTCCTTTGGCATGCAAGCCATCTTCAATGTTTGTGACTTCTTTTGTTCCTATTCTAGTTTCTTCTTCAGATGATGACAGTGAGAATGAAAATCCACCTCTACCTTCTCACCTTCCTCCAGATGAGTCCTTTGAAACTGAACCAACACCAGTTCCACTGCTTCCTAGATGGGTCCATTCAACAAGAGAAGCAACTGATGATCTTGTTGGTGATCCTTCAGATCAGCGTCAAACACGTTCACAGTTCCAATGATCCTCTTCTCTTTTGGCTCAAGTTTCAGAGACCCATGATCCAAAGAAATTTTTAGAATCTTCAGGTCATCCAGATTGGGGTACAACAATGAATGAAGAGTATCGTTCTTTAATGGAAAACGATAATTGGGATCTTGTACCTCTTCCAAAAGGAAGAAAACTTGTCACATGTAAATGGGTCTACAGAACTAAGTATGCATCAGATGGAAGTGTTGAAAGAAACAAGGTTCGGTTAGTTTCCAAAGGATTTTCCCAAGTTGAAGGAATTGACTATAATGAAACCTTTGCCCCTATAGCCAAAATGAATTCCATCCGCCTTGTTCTTTCCCTTGATGCCTCACATAAATGGGAGGTCCATCAGATGGATGTTAAATCCACCTTCTTGCATGGTGATTTGAAATAAGAAATCTACATGGAACAACCTCTTGGCTATGTCCATAATGACTCTAGCCTTGTTTGTCACCTTAAGAAATCTCTTTATGGTCTTAAGCAAGCTCCCCGAGCTTGGTATGCCAAAATGGATAGATTTTGTATTGACACCAGATTCTTTAGATGCCATTCTGATCCTAATGTCTATACCAATAAAGTAGGAAGCCATCTCATAATCCTTGTCCTTTATGTTGATCAATTTATCCTTACTGGTAGTGAATCAAAAATTTTAAACCATGTGAAAACTAGCCTTAAGAAGAAATTTGAAATGATAGACTTAGGTTTTTTTCACTATTTCCTTGGCCTCCAAGTTTTGCAAACCAATGAAGGAGTTTTTCTTTCCCAATCTAAGTATGCTTGTGACCTTCTTCATTTGTTTTACATGGATGATTGTAAACCATCCCCTTCTCCCTTCCAATCTGGAGTCAAGCTTATTGCCACCTGTACTTCTCCTGAAGTTGATGCCACCCTGTATCGTGAGTTAGTTGGTAGCCTCTTATACTTAACTCATACCCGTCCTGATATTTCCTTTGCTGTTGGTCTTGTTGCCTGGTATATGAAAACACTCCATGAAAGCCATTGGAAAGCAACTAAAAGGATACTTCGTTATGTCTATGGTATAGTTCAGTTCGAGATACATTACAGTTTAGGGGGGACTCCTTTATTGGTTGGTTTCACTGATTCAGATTGGGCTGGTGACCCTGATGATCAGAAGTCTACTGCAGGTTATATTTTTAGTCTTGGTTAAGGACTTGTCACTTGGGCCTGTAAGAAACAACATGCTATTGCACTTTCTTCAGCAGAAGCAGAGTACCGAGCAACGGTAAATGCAAGTCAGGAAGACTTGTGGCTTCGATAGATCCTTTTAGAGTTTGGATTTGAGCAACAATATCTGACCAGCCTTTGGTGCGACAATCAAAGTGCCATCAAGATCAACAAAGAGCCAGTTCAACATCAACGCAACAAGAACATCGATCTACACATGCACTTCATCAGAAAACTTATTCATGATCAAGTTATTGAAGTGCTCTTTTTCCCTACAGAAGATCAAGTTGCATACATTTTCACAAAGTCTCTTACAGAAGCAAAGTTTTCTAAACTTCGATCTATGTTAGGAGTTCATGAAGTTGTCATTAAGAGGGGATAGTCTCTAATGCCTCCTTCCTTCTCCTATTGTGTCAACATTGTAAATCCTTCAATTCTATCCCAAGTTGTTCTTAAGGGGGGATGTTAGGATATTTAGACACTTAGGAGTTAGTTAAGATGTACTTGGTCTAATATGTCATTAGGTAAGAGTGTGTTTCTTAGTGTGTTTATTTAGTATGCATTAGTATTCATTTGTAGTTAGGAAATCCAATGGTCACGATATGTTCCCGACATAGAGTGATCCGACGATTCATACTCTCCTCAATATTAATGACCATTGATCCATGGCTTAACACCCGATTGGTCCATGATCTCTATTTAAAGAGCATGTAGGGTCATTTTCCAATGATAGATTGTGAGAAACTCTCTTGTAAAATCTCTCTGTAATATTTTTCTTTTGCATTAATAAACTGCTCCAAGTGGCCGCGTTGGCCGGGGCCGTGGATGTTTCCCTGTAGGGGTTTTACCACGTGAAAACATCGGTGTGTTGATCTTTGATTTGGTTATGTGAGTGGTTGTTGAATGTGTTCATCATCTATTGGAATACCTATGTTTTCAAATATAAATTCATCTCATTATACATTCGTTTTTTAACACACACAAGTTTGTTAATGAACAAGGAGATACAAGTCAAATTTCAAAGGAAATCTGAAGTAAAGAAGGCCGAATTTGAAGGGAGGATGAAGTATTTTGGTAATGTGTTCTAAGTATCAACAATTGGTATTGGAGAAGGTTTAATTCAGAACAATTTAACCACTAGAAGGAAAATCCTGAGCAGAGATGGATGACCATGAGCACATTTCAAATGGGATTCAAAGATTTGATGGAAGCAATTATGCATAATGGAGTGATAGAGTGAAAACTTGCCTAACAACTTTGGGAGTAGACATTTGGTACTCAGTTGTAAATGTCTATGTAGTCCCAAATAATGCTCCAACCAACCCAAATGAGAAGAAGCTTATGAGTTGTAATTCAAAATCCAGACATGTTATTCTAGGAGCAATGGAACCAACCATTGCTAGCAAAGTGATGGGATGCAACACTGCTAAAGAGGTATGGGACAAACTCAAGAGTATCTATAAATGTGATCCAAAAGTTAAGCAGGTCAAGATTCAACGACATAGAGAAGAATTTGAAAATTTGAAGAAGGTTGAAAAGTAAAATATTGATTTTCCTTGAGGACATAAGGTAAATGAATATTTACATATCAATTATCAAAATACTCTCAAATTGAATTGAAAATATAGAAATGTTAGGAATAAAGGAAGAGTTGTCGCATTGAAATTAATGTTAAATGGGAAGCTTATACTTTCATGATAATATCATTTCCATAAAACACTTATGGTGATTTTACTTTTTATCTTTATTAAGTAATCTTTTTAAAATATACTACATTATTTTTAGGACAAGTAATGTCATGCACATGCAAAGATGATTGTATGATGGTTGAATCTAGGTCTTATGAGGGAGGATTCAAAGTTGGTGATCCATAAAAGGAACTGATTATAGAGGATCCAAAATCATTAGATGGAATCCTCCTTGATGGATATATGGGATATGTTGTAAATATGATAAAGTTAGATCATGAGGAGCTATGCCCTTCAACTTCATCGGGGATTGGATTGAGAGGAACATTTTTTTAATATTTTCTCATGTATGCAAGTCTACAAAACAAGACACCACAAGAAACATGCCATACCTTATATAAGAGATGGGACTGTCTCACTGGATGGAAGCATGTTTAGGAGAAAATGTGTTATTTAATGTGGAAACAAGTAACTGCTGATACATCTATTGGATGGTCTAGATGAAATCCTATTGATTTTTTGTGTCATATCATAAGAAATACCTTTTGAATTTTGAATAGTCTAGAAAATATTTGTTTTCATATAAATAATTATTTTGCATTATCTTCTTTAGTACACAACATGGGAGTGCCTTGACTTCAATAAGTTTGATTCTTTTCCATAGACTTGGAAAATGGTGTTTTTGGTATAGAAGCCACTAGTTTAGTATCTTAATTTTTCACCCAATATATTAGAGGTTATTTTCCTAGATCATTGACTAACAATGAAATTGAAGAGATTCTTCATTTTTTCTATAATTCTGAAAAGTTATGAATCTTTGTTTCTATAAACAAAATTAACATACCATTCACTAGAAATAAATCTAACCCAATATTTCTTATCTCAATCAAACAAAATTGCAGTGGGAACAAATTATGTCATTAAACCAACTAGATACAACAAAATTCTTGAATGATTCTTGTGCATGGAACTTGTGTCAATGAATAAGCTGGAAAACAAAGAACACAAATCATGCAAACTAGGAATTGGAACATACCTGATCTATATAAGCTTATGAAAATTTCTTATTCTGAAAGAAGAATTGCGTAGGATCTAGGGCGATACAAATCCTATGAGTTGGATGAACTTCAATAAGTTTATTAGTTGGAACAACCTTCTTAATACATGATCCCCACACAATGCCAACTTTTGATCATGTTGTGTGGGGGCACAATGGTACAACCTTTGTGAATTGTATTAATCATCACAATTCACTATTATGAGAAGGAGTGATCTCAAAACCCAAATTGTGAGGAGGGACGACCATGCAATGCTTTATTGCAAAAATCAAGGACTCCACAAGCACATATAATTGTTGTATGAGTGATATTCCTAAACCTTGGTTGTGGATAGTTAAGTCCTTTCCTTTCTCTTTTGTGAGCAATATTTTTTTTATCTCACATAATTGTTGTAGTATCACATAATATCCAATGCCTAATTATGAACAATGAATATCTTGCAACCTATTATTGTGTGAAATGAAGGCCTCTTAACTACAACCAATTTTGGGATTTTTTAAAAATTTTGTGCATACCTCACTATTGGTTTGTTCACTCTTCACTGTTGGTATGTTGATATTAGCATCAAATGATTTAAATATTAAGGGTGGAAACAAATACATTGCAATGTTATATTTTATATGAGTAATGCATATTATATTTTATGATTTTCCAAGGAAAATATGAAACATTCCCAGTTTGACTTTAAATACATTTGGAGAAGTGGTTAATTTCTTTGTTGGCGCTTCATGATTTGGTATATATAAAGCACTTCATTTTTGGGTTTAACGTTGACTGCTTCATTGTCCTAAATTTTTTGCAACACTGTAATCATAAATGAGGTTTGACATAATCTCTTTTCTTTTCTAAAAAATCACTTACAATTGGGTACATTTGTTTCACTGTCTCATGGTGGATGTGTTGGGATTATAAAAATACCTCTGTATTTGGTAAAATAGATTCTAAAACATGCTCCTCACTGTCCTAAATTTATTTCTAGAAGAAAAAAACTTATGGGCATATTTTATTGTAATTACACATGGTAAATCATGTTTTGGGATAAGCTTGGATTAAAATTTTAATGTTGTCCTAGACATTTTTGCACCCCATATTTGAAATTTAATTAATAACATTTTCATATTTTGGGTATCATAAGCAAGTGTATTTCTTGAGCACAACATTAGATGGTTGATCTCTTGAGTACCAACATCAAATCCACTTAATATTTTACTTAGTTAAATCTAGCAGAATATGTGATAGATTGTTGGAATATATATAGTTTTGAAATTATTTTCTAAATGGTTAATGGACTATGCCATTCCATCATTACTTCACATTGGGAAACATTGCAATACATTACTTCACATTGGGAAACATTGCAATACACACTGCACACACCAACATTAAATCATCACTCTTGAGCACTCAATATTTCACGCTTCTACCATTTGGGATATTGTTGGGTTTGAACCTCTACAATTAGCTCACTTCTACTTCAACATGTTCTAGCTTGGACATCTTGGACTAGCAGTGTTGAGATATTTGTGAGCTTGTTTTAAGATTTCCTTAATACTTTTAGGAATTGCAAATTCAAGTGAGTTAAGTGAGGTCACCCTAATTTTATCCTTTTCACTCTATACTCAAATGATTTACATTGGGTTGACATAAAGAGTCCCCTGTAGGCTAGCATTTACTTAGTTTTTAAGTGTGGAGAAAGCTCCTGAGGTGACAATAGGTAGTTTTCCCGATAGTACCTATAGGATTTACCGCCAAAGTTAGGACTTTTCTTCCTGGGCAGAGTTTGAGAGATAATAGATGAAAAAACACTACAAAAATAAAGACATGATAAAACATATTGATGTGCCTACAGATTTCTGCAAATTTTGTCTTGTTGGGACATCTAGTTTAGTGTCTTCATATAACCTTTTTAAGTGCTGAGGCTTGATGATTAGATCCTTTCTTGGGATCTAGTCAAGAAAAAGAACCATTAAACTTGGGTTGCTATGAAGAAACTCAAAGAGGAGATTTGATGTATTTTTTAGATGACTATCCATGCCATTAATTGTAGATATGTTTAAAAAACAAATGGTAGTTTACAATAAATCCATGATCTTAGTTCAAAGTCAACCTAAACATTTTGAATGTCGACATTATGATCATATTTCATTCTTCACTATGCATAAATTCATACCTTGGCATAGGTAATAAAACCATAATGATTGGTTTCTAGAGCCAAGGAGATGAAAGTATCTAACAAGTTTCCAATAACAACTAAATTCGTAAGACCTCAGGTCTTCAATAGTGGAATTAAAAAAAAACATTTGTGTAGAACTCGCCGAACTTTTGACGCAATTTTTGATTAAATTTCTACCAACGTATGTCGACATATTGAAAAACATAAATGATATTTCAATGTAAGTTTGTTGATCTTGCAATGGATGTTTGTCGACATATCGACAAGCACACGTCGAAATATCATTGAACGATCGACAAATGTACATCGATCTTTCTCGAAATGTTAGACAATCATTAAACAAACCTTTGTTTCTCTTTACATGCTCTTTTGAAAAACATACATTGAAATATTGATAAACATATGTTGAATGATTGACCAAAGTACGCCAATATTTCAACTAATGTTAGTCGATCATTAGACGAACTTTTGCTTCTATTTACATGCTCTTTTGACAAACATACATTGGATGATCAACAAAAGTACGTCGATCTTTAGACCAATGTTAGTTGATCATTAGATTTTTTTTTTTTCCTATTTACACTCTCTTTCAACAAAGACACGTCGACCGATTGAAAAATGTACATTGAAAGATCAACAAATGTACGTCGAACAATCGACAAAAGTATGTCAATGTTTTGACCAATGTTTGTCGATCGTTAGAAATTTTGAGGATATTTACACGCATTTTGTGTCGATATTCTGACATAATTTTGTGTCATAAATTTCATCGTAATAGTGATGATTGGTTGTTCATCGATAGTGGTACAGATGTCTAATGATGAAAACAGGTTGATGTGTTCGTTGGAAGCTTGACGTTTTTACGACACAAATTCATCGATAAATTGTCAAAAAATGGTTCCAATGTATTAGTGGATGATTTGACAGAGGCTGCTAGAATTTCATGGAATGCCATATTTTCTTCATCAGGAGGGGGCGAAGGCTCCCTCCCATCACCATCCAATATCCTAACTATCAGAGCTAAGGTTTGTTTAGGGTTTTAAGGAACAATTTTTTTTTCTCTATTCTCATCACACCTTTCCTAACCTTTTGTTTGTTGAATAATACATTGAGTGTGTTTTAGAGTGTGCGGTTTTTCTCCTAGAAGGGTTTTCCATAAGAAATTGTTACCTAATGGTTATATGTTAACTATGTTGTTTATTACTACAACTGTGTTTATTGAATTTTTGCACATTCTTTTTTCATTAATTAATGTAGGGAGAGTATTCCACACATTTTATTCATTTCATTTTGGTATTATAGCTTGATCACCTTGGATCCAAGGTGTTAGGGACAAGGTTTTGTTTTATCTAATCTTGGTTTGAGTGGGAGCTTGCGCAAAAGGAAATCTTGTGGCAAACATGTCTAGATTAGAAATGAATAATTTTAATAGCACTAACTTTGAGTTGTGGAAGCTCAATATGGATGATATTATGGTAGATCAAGATATATGGGTCGTAGTATTTGGAACCAAACTTGTTGATATGAAATATGGAGAGTGGGTGGTGTTAGAGAGAAAGGAGATAAGCCTTATTAGGCTCTATTTGGATGATTCAGTATTATTGAATGATTTTGAAGAAAAAACCATAGTGACTATTTGTAACAAGTTGGGGGATTTGTATCATGCTAAACTATTGGTTAATAAACTTTTTCTGCATAAAAAAATGTTTTCCTTAGGAATGGGTGTTGGTGATTATGTAGTTGAGCACCTGAATGAATTTAATACTATTATGACCTATTTAATTTAAGTTGGAGTGAAGATGGAAGAGGATTATTATTGCATGACTCTTGTGTTATTTTCCTAGGACAAATTGGTAATGGCCATTGGAAGAATGCTTGCTTGATTACATCATGCCTCCTTTACTCTCAGAGAAGGTGGGGAAAAAATCTTCTGAATCCACAAATGAGGTTTTGGTGGTTCATGGAAGATTGAAGAAGAAAGAAAATAAGAGATAAAAATGCATATTCAAATATTTTTGGATAGAGACATAAGTCTACTAGAAATTCCAAGGAAATTTTTTAGAACTATGCCAAGGTCAGGCATTTTAGAAGAGACTACAAGGAAGAGAAAAAGAAGAATAAGAAGGAAAATAATGATTCTATTTATGAGTCTGAAAAATATTCTCAAGAGGATGGTGGAGATGCCTTTGTTGCAGTGGAAACTAGGGATCAAATTTGCACCTGTCACAACATGTGAATGGCCCTCCAACACGTCCCAAAATTACGATGAAAAATATGCCCGTAAAAACAATTCTTATTTTAATTTTTATTATTTTTTCGGGAAATGTAAAGTATAATTTAAAATTTCGTATGAAGGATGATTATAGAAAATGTATGTCATGGTAATTAATATTAATTAATTTTTTTTTACCTATGTGTGTTTTTGCATAATCATGTAGTGGTGTCATCATGACCACTCATTCAAAACTACTTCTGCAATTCACTTGTTCCATCACATTTATGGACATAAAGGATATTGGGACATGGAGATTAATTGACCCATTACATCCCTGCTCTGATTTTTTTTTGAAACTATCGCATCATATATAACATGCATATGAACATAGATCAAATCATAGGAAAAGGGATATCAAAATTTGGTTAATATCTTGTGCATTCATAGGAATATTGGTGATTTGGCGGGAATCTGAACCAACTTCCTCTCCCTCATGCATTAGAATTTAATAAATTAGGTAGAACCACTTGGAGTAAATAAAATAGCAGATATAGATACAAAGGTTGTTGACATGTAGGTGATTGGATCACTAAGGTGGCCTCATAGAGCACTATATTTCATCTAAAATTCATATTGTTCATAATTGCTTCACACCATTGGTCATGGTTAAAGGGTTTAAACTGCATTGATTTGTTTTCCCATTCCATATAGAATTTTTAAATGAGTATTCGTGTTGCATTGGATCCCCATAAGCCTATACAGAGGAAATTTGGCTCTGAGATTTGAAGAAATGAGGTATAGTTCACTTTTGTTTTTTCAAAATTGTGGGAAATTCCTTTCATGAAAGTTATTTATTTTTATTTTTATTTTAAGTAGAAAACCCTGATTATTTTATATTTTTCTTTCATTTTGTTTTGCTAGCTTCGAATTTCTTTAAAAGTCATGGGGTATTTCATATTTTAATGAAGTTTTGGTCATATAAAGGATCATGAAGCCATGGTTTAAAATTGTGTAGTTTGTTGCTGATGGTTTGAACCCAACTATTTAATATTATTTCTGTATAAATTAAATATTCTACTATAAATATTTATTATTTCGTATTTCCTCTCTATTTTTTCTTTTTATAAGGAGGGTTAATACCATTCAAAAATTTGTTTTCCATTTTCCAATTATTGTCTCACATTTCATAGTTGTTTAGCCCTTTTGTTTGGAGGTTTAATATTAGACAATATCTTTTAAATTTAGGGAAATATCTTTTTTATTTTTTAAATATTTAATAAGTTTTGTGGGAAGCCTATGATTGTGAAATTGAAATTTTCGTTGGTTTATGCAATACTGTAAACCCTAACAAGTATGCTAGTTAGGTTAAGCTCCTACAAAGCAGTGGCAAGGAATGTTGATAGGGAATTGCATTCATTTAACGCGAGCGGTGTTTCTCTACTGCTTATTGTCTTAATGATTTTTATAAGTTATTTATCTACATGGCTATTTTTGTTTGAAGTTATTAGTTGGATGGCCATTTCTTTTCTATACATATCCCACATATCAATGCAAAATTCCAAATCATGATTCATTTAAACAACTGGAATCCATAAGCTCATATTAAATTTATGCATTTATGTTGATTTCATATTTGTTTCTCAAGGATTAGTAGCTATTTTTCTTGTCAATATTCTTTTCAAAAATCATACATTTCCTAGTCATCTATAATTGTCTGCTCTTGTATATCAAGGCATAAAAAACAATATTTTTGAAGATTATTTTTGGAGCTTTTTTTAACACACATTGCATTTAATCATTGCATAATACTGTGCAAGATATGCTTAAGCTGCACATGGAAGTGAGTTTTCAAAAGTTTTTTGGACATATGTATTACATAGTAGTCTTTTTGGAATTATCATGGAAGTGTGCACTTAATTTATTGTTGTCAATTGAAAAGTAATTATTTTTGGAAACTTTTCATTGTGGAAGAGTTGCATTATTATATACCCTTCTCACTTAAAATAGGACCCTCCCTTCAAATTTGATCACTAGTGGCAACCCATGCATGACAAATTGCATGGTTGATAGACTTCGAAGGTTCCGTCCATATGACTTCCCATTGGAGATGGTTTTCAATGTATGAGAAATATGATGGTGGGATGTTATACCTTGGTGATAACTCTCCTCCTAACATAGTTGGTCGTGGTAGAGTCTTGTTGAGATTCCCTGATGGTAGAGTAAAGGAGGTTGATGGAGTTTTTCACATTCCAATTTTGGCACAATACCTACTATTAGTAAACACACTTAATGATGCATGTGTGTAGGTTTATTTCTTTTAAAAAAGGTGTAAGATGGTCCTAGGAGCTATGGTGCTCACTAAGGGTGTTTGTGTGGGAACTTTGATCCATATTGATGGTGGAATATTCAGTGTAATAGTTGTTGGATTACTTAGAGTGGGGGTGAATAAGTGATAGAGCAATATAATCCTTTTTAACCACAAAATTCAAGTGTTATATCAATGTATCATTATCATCTAATAGTTGCAGAGTAAATAAACAATGAACAAATGAGCAATAATACACATACACAATACACCAGTGTTTTTATGTGAAACCCAAAGCGGGAGAAACCATGAACTGATTTTTCTTATATTTCTTTAAGAATTACATTCATTGGAAGCACCAACTTCCTTTGTTTTCCAGCTGTAACTGGAAGGAGGCTCCAAACCCCTATTTTCTCAGGCTACAACCTGAGGGAAGCTCCAACTCCCCAATTCTCTGGCTATAACCAGAAGGAGGTTACAACCCCTTAGTTTCTCAGGCTACAACCCGAGGGAAGCTCCAACTCCCCAATTCTCTAGATACAACCAGAAGGAGGCTACAACCCCCTATGTGCTCTAGCTACAACTGGAAGGTGGCTACAACCACCTGTCCTTGCCCCGTCCAACCACCCTGAAATATAAGTAGAATGATGGAACCACTATCACACTATCACTGTGTGATATACTGCTATAAACCTGTACCAATCAACCTGTAATCAACCTGTACCATAAACAAGTGCATCAACCATGCACCAACCAATTAGCCTGTACCATAAACAAGTGCATTAACCATGCACCAACATGTACCTCAACCTGTACCATCAATGAGTGCATCAACCATGCATCAAATATGTACCAATCATGCACCAAATACACATAAACTATGAATCATCAAGATGTAACAACATTATCAACTATACAACTCATGTATGTGCCAACTCATCAACTACTTGTCTCAACCATGTATCCAACATGTAACTCAACCAAAATCCCTCGTCAATTTCATCATCCAAATCTGATTTGTAACTCTATAACAGACCTGGTGTATATGATCACATACCTACAAACCTTACTTAACTTTAACAACAAGAGACTAGCATTTTCATCAAACTTTACTTTAGTCTCACATGACTAATTTTGGATTAGTCAACAACCCTAACTTGCAATAATCATAACTATGTACTTGTAATGAATAAAGATCTGAAAATGGTACACAGTATTCTTTAGTGTCTTTTATGCAATTCCTCTAGATTTCACTACTTGGAACCTCTCAGAAAAGGAGTTATAGCAAAAATAACATACCTTGTTGAATTCTGGCTTATTCTAGAAAGAGAACTTGTAGAGCGTGCCCCGCACATAATATTAGTTTTATAGATATGAAAATGGTACAAAGAATACTACAGACTGTACTCTAACCAATACATTTTGTATTACAAAATTTGGATTTGTTATGAATAAGTTATGATGTTTTTACCCGAATGATGCCGACGTGGACGCTCCCTCCACAACCCACAGGTCAAAAAGGCCCACGTCAGCACATGATCTTTCCTTTTTCCACTGGCCTGAAGAACTCTAAACAACTCTTCTATTTCCCTATTGGGAAATCTGCACCCACAACAAACTCTCACGGGATCCCCTCTTTACACTTGGGAGATCGGACTTCGTGACTTCGTGAATCCAGTGGTCGAGTGTTGGTCTCTCGAATCCCCAAAACCCGAAACAGTCAACGCTAACCCTTCTCTTATTCCTTTTCGGGATTTTCCCTATCGCAATTTCGGTGATCGCGATGTTGAGAAACTTGTCCTTATGATTCCCAAATCCTGATTTGCCGAAACTCCGATACCCTCGCGAGCTTTGACTTTCAACGCTACTTCACCTTTGTCTGGACTTCGGATTTCGCAATATCGCAAATCCTAATGCAAAGGTTTCAGAACTTTACTCCACGATTCTCCAAAATGGTTAACGAAGTTTGATTTCGTGTCAATAGTGCGCCACCTGTCCACTTGCTGACTCCTCTGTGGCCCACACAATTACTCAAGCTTTCGGGATATCGCGTTTCAGAATATCGTGATTCTCATTGCAATGTTTACGGGACTTCCACCCTTGAAAACCCGATATAAGTATATACGTGCAAATCCAACGGCCCTTGTGGCTTGGATCTATGGTCCTACTTCTCCTGAGCTTAGAACCCTTCGATACTTTCGTCGTATCTCCCCTGCTCCTCCGCAAGATCTAACGGCTCACGAAAATTCGTGAATTATCCTTAGAGAATTTCGACCATTCGTCTTCCTCTGAGAACTTCTGCGAAGTAACCAAGGATTTTCCTCCGTGAGATTTTCCCACCTGCAACTCAATGTTGCTGCGCCTTCTTCAAGGCTTCAAATCATCCTCTTTCTGTGCTCCTCTTTGGCGATTGTGAAGGTTCTGACCCTTGCGGTCCTTTTTCCATGACTTTGTGTCTTTAAGGAAATCCCTGCGTGCAATCCTTGCGACAGCCTTCAAACACTTCAAGGCTTCGGCCACCTTCAACTATGCGCACTCTCTGCGAAGTCCTTGCATGCATGCAAAAGTGTTGTTTCTCTTCCCCGACTTTCCTGTAGCTTCGACCTCCAAGGAAAACTTGTCCTTTTTCCTTATCTCTCAGATAGAGAATCATGAGGCCCTCCCGACACTCTATCCGTTGCTCAAGAAACTTATTGCTGAGTACTTCCAGGTATTCAGTAACCCTGTGTATACGCTCAATGCTCACTTGGCATAACCCCTTGCAGAACTTCCTCAGAGATTCTATCTTCTTCTGAACTCAATAGAGTTCCTTCTGTGCACTCTGGCACTTACTCAATGCCCTCCCGGCAGAGTATCTTCTTACAGAACATCCCACAGTTTTGTCCTCTGTGTTCTCCTTACACTGGCTCAATGCCGTCCTAGAAGAGCTTCATATAACTCACAGAAGAGTTTCTGTACACAACTGTGTCCCTTCTACACAGTCTTGCCTCCTGAGGTATTCAATAACCTCACATGTCTTTCTCTGAGTTGTTGATTCCAGTTCTTGTGCCGCAACACGTCTTTGTATGAACCCGCAGAATTCAGAAGTGCTTCAATGCACTGGTATTCAGAGACCGCAGTACTCTGTCATGCCCTCCTAACATGAAACCTCAAAGACCTTCAACTGAAATCAAACACAATCCTACAATTCCAAACCTACAACATACATCTACAACATACAAAAGAACACTCACAGACATTCATTTAACACATATTCATGCAGGAAAAACTGTTATTTGTATTAAATATGGCACACGCCTGTATTTACAAGGTGTTCCTGAGCACGGCCTATAACAAGGTCACGGCTCCTTCTCTTCTTCTCTCTACTCGCAGATTCTAACTCTACTATGCTCTTCTGCATACTTCTCCAAAATGAGATACAATTTGATCTTTTACCTGAGAGGGCTCTTTGAGCTCCTCCCTCCAATCTACCTACCCTATTCAATTACATTGAATGGGCTGTCTAGTCCAGAATCAAACCTAGATCTCAGCCTTACAAAACATTAAAGGCCTATATACTTACTCTTGCACAAAGGCACGACTCTATGGCTCAACAGCCTAAGCAATTAAATTACTTTCATTCAAATTTTAAATGAGGCTACGCCTTTCTTCAACACGCGATTTGAATTTGCTGACGTGGCTGGATGGCTGGCTGGCTGGTCGACGTGGAGAGATGCTCCTGCATCATACTCCTTAGCTGTAAAATTCATGAGCTCCTGCTCATGAGCTTCCCATATCAGCTGTTGAAATCACCCTAGATCCCAAACAAATCTCTAGAGCTGTTCATCTGCTCCATTTTGGTGGTGGTGCTGCTGCTTCTGCGCTACTACTGCTTCTTTCCTGCTCAGCCTCTCTTTGTTGGCAGTTCCTGCTGAACGGATCATCAGCTCCCTGATCTCCCTGATCGCTGCATGCAGCTGCTCCAGTGGCTGGCTCTGTTCATGCAGTCTCCTCGGCTACAAAAATTTTCGGCACATGGGTAGATCACCGTGATCTCCCATGCCTTCTTCATCAGCTTCCAACTTCATCTGTTGGATGTGCATGCCCTACACTTTCACCCTTCTCTCCGGGGCTCCAATTTGTTCATACGGATCAACCAAACTAATGCTGTTCACTTCTTCTTCTTCTTCTGCTACAAACTCCCATGTTGTAGTCTGCTCAGCTTCCTGGCTGAATGTAGTGAGCCATTCCTCAGAATGCTCATCTTCTTCTTCTGCTTGGGCAACTTCAGATATCTGCTCCAATTCTTCTTCCCCGACAGTTGCAACTGGTTGTTCTACTTCTGTGGTTGTTTCATCTGCAACCCAGATTTCTGCCTCCCCTTGGGCAAGTGGTAGGAATATCTCGATTCCCCCAATCATTATAAGGCTCCTCAGATCGTCCTCTCAGATGGTGAAAATTTTAACTTGTCATCATCTTCATTCACATGGCTTGGAAAACCACATGAATCTTCATTCTCTTTCAGCTACACCTGCTGATCCAAACTCACCTCTGAGTTTATGAGACTCTCAGATAGTCTCATCTGTTCATCCCTACCCACCTGGCAATATAGGATGCTTCTACTTCCCTCCTGGCAGTTCTTGAGATCTTTAGCTGATCCCATTTTATTCTCTTCATCGAGAATTCTCCCAGTATCTGGTTCACATATTTGAACCATTTCTCCAGGTCCATCGAGGTTTTCAGCATAACTCAACCATCCTCTTAACAAGCTACACTGTCTTCTAGCCATCAACTCCTTGACTGACCACTTTGCTTTTTCCTTCCTCATGGGCCATTCATACACCCATCTTGGGTTGGCTTTATACTGGATCTTCAGTTCAAGCTCTTCCATTCTTGCCCTGATGTCGGCAAGTTCTTTCCCCCTTTTGGCTGTGCTCATCAGCTCTGGGCTATTCCTTCCAGCATACCTACGACCTTCAGTGGTCATGTTGTTGTCTCTATCTGCCCTCCTGGCAATCTTATTGATTGTTGCCTACCTGCAAACAACCATTACAGAGTCTCCAACACTCTATTTTCCTTTGCCTTCTCCCACTTCCCTTGCCTGAAATCTACATACAAGATTCAGGCTCTGATACCAAACTGACGCTGACATGGACACTCCCTCCACAACCCGCAGGTCGAAAAGGCCCACGTCAGCACATGATCTTTCCTTTTTCCATTGGCTCGAAGAACTCTAAACGGCTCTTCTATTTCCCTATCGGGAAATCTGCACCCACAACAAACTCTCACGGGATCCCCTCTTTACACTTGGGAGATCAGACTTCACGACTTCACGAATCTAGTGGTCAAGTGTTGGTCTCTCGAATCCCCAAAACCCGAAATAGTCAACACTAACCCTTCTCTTATTCCCTTTCAGGATTTTCCCTATCGCAATTTTGGTGATCGCGATGTCAAGAAAATTGTCCTTATGATTCCCGAATTTTGATTTTCCGAAACTCCGATACCCTCACGAGCTTTGACTTTCAACGCTACTTCACCTCTATTGAGAATTCGGATTTTGCAATATCGCGAATCCTAATGCAAATATTTCAGAACTTTACTCCATGATTCTCCGAAATGGTCAACGGAGTTTGACTCCGTGTCAATAGTGCGCCACCTGTCCACTCACTGACTCCTCTGTGGCCCACACAATTACTCTAGCTTTCGGGATATCGCGTTTCGGAATATCGCGATTCCTGTTGCAATGTTTACGGGACTTCCACCCACGAAAACCCGATATAAGTATATACATACAAATCCAACGACCTTTGTGGCTTGGGTCTACAGTCCTACTCCTCCTGAGCTTAGAACCCTTCGATACTTTCGCCGTATCTCCCCTGCTCCTCCGCAAGATCTAACGGCTCACGGAAATTTGTGAATTCTCCTCAGAGAATTCTGACCGTCCGTCTTCCTCTGAGAACTTCTGCGAAGTAACCAAAGATTTTCCTTCGCGATATTTTCCCACCTGCAACTCAACGTTGCTGCGCCTTCTTCAAGGCTTCAAAGCATCCTCTTTCTGTGCTCCTCTTCGGCGACTGCGAAGGTTCTGACCCTTGCGGTCCTTTTTTCACGACTTTGTGTCTTTAAGGAAATCCTTGCGCGCACTCCTTGTGGCAGCCTTCAAACACTTCAAGGCTTCACCCACCTTCGACTATGCACACTCTCTGCAAAGTCCTTGCATGCATGTGAAAGTGTTGTTTCTCTTCCCCGACTTTNTGCGCCTTCTTCAAGGCTTCAAAGCATCCTCTTTCTGTGCTCCTCTTCGGCGACTGCGAAGGTTCTGACCCTTGCGGTCCTTTTTCCACGACTTTGTGTCTTTAAGGAAATCCTTGCGCGCACTCCTTGTGGCAGCCTTCAAACACTTCAAGGCTTCACCCACCTTCGACTATGCGCACTCTCTGCAAAGTCCTTGCATGCATGTGAAAGTGTTGTTTCTCTTCCCCGACTTTCCTGTAGCTTCGACCTCCAAGGAAAACTTGTCCTTTTTCCTTATCTCTCAGATAGAGAATCATGAGGTCCTCCCGACACTCTATCCATTGCTCAAGCAACTTATTGCTGAGTACTTTCGGGTATTCAGTAACCCTGTGTATACGCTCAATGATCACTTGGTAGAACCCCTTGCAGAACTTCCTCAGAGATTCTGTCTTCTTCTGAACTCAATAGAGTTCCTTCTATGCACTCTGGCACTTACTCAATGCCCTCCCGGCAGAGTATCTTCTTACAGAACATCCCATAGTTTTGTCCTCTGTGTCCTCCTTACATCTGCTCAATTCCCTCCTGGTAGAGCTTCATAGAACTGACATAAGATTTTCTGTACGCAACTGTGTCCCTTCTACATAGTCTTGCCTCCTGAGGTATTCAACAACCTCACAGGTCTTTCTCTAAGTTGTTGATTCCAGTTCTTGTGCCGCAACACGTCTTTGTCTGAACCCACATAATTCAAAAGTGCTTCAATGCATTGGTATTCAGAGACCACAGTACTCTGTCATGCCCTCCTGACATGAAACCTCAAAGACCTTCACCTGAAATTAGACACACTCCTGCAAATGAAAACCTACAACATACATCTACAACATACAAAAGAACACTCATAGACATTCATTTAACACATAGTCATGCAGGAAAAACTGCTATTTGTATTAAATATGGCACACGCCTGTATTTACAAGGTGTTCCTGAGCACGGCCTATAACAAGGTCACGACTCCTTCTCTTCTGCTCTCTACTTGCAGATTCTAACTCTACTATGCTCTTCTGCATACTTCTCCAAAATGAGATACAATTTGATCTTTTACCTGAGAGGGCTCTTTGAGATCCTCCCTCCAATCTACCTACCCTATTCAATTACATTGAATGGGCTGTCTAGTCCAGAATAGGACCTAGATCTCAGCCTTACAAAACATTAAAGGCCTATCTACTTACGCCTGCACAAAGGCACGGCTCTATGGCTCAACAACCTAAGCAATTAAATTACATTCATTCAAATTTTAAATGAGGCTGCGCCTCTCTTCAACATGTGATTTGAATTTGCTGATGTGGTTGGTTGGCTGGCTGGCCGACGTGGAGAGACGCTCCTGCATCACCGAAATACCTATTTTAGACTAGTTTTAGGACTAGCCACAAACCCTATTTTCCACGGAGTATAACTCCAAAAATACAACGACCCATAAGCTGAAATTGTTATCACAACTTCTTGGATATGTTTCCTCAACAACCCATAAGCTAAAATTGTTATCACAACTTTTTGGATATGTTTCCTCAACGACCTCCAAATTTCGTGCTCTGAATCATTCTATAAAAAAAGGTATTGCGAAAATGGTGAGATGACCTGTAAATAACATACCTTAGAAAACATCATCAAAAAATTTTATCCTCCCTTGAATTTTGACCTTCTTTACTTCACCTTCCCTCTTAAATTTGCCTTAGATATCCTTTGGTTACCTCAATCACTTGTATATATTCAATATTCTCAAGTGTGATTAAAATGAAAGACCCTTGCCTCTTATTTATACTTTTATGTAGCTTCCTCAAGGGGTTATATTAAACCGTTTTCCTTATTTTAGGGCTAACCCACTTCTAACCACTTGTCCACTTAGTAATTTATCCATTAACTTTATTCTTTAAATAATTTCTTTTGTATCCACTTTGAATTATAATACACTCATCGCTTCACTTTATTATTTACCTTCTAAAATTTCTTAAACCACTTTCCTTATTTTAGGGCTAACCCACTTATAACCACTTGTCCACTTAACTTAAACACTTTCCATAATTATTAAGTTCTCCATTAATTTTATTATTTAAATAATTTTTTTTGCATCCTCTTTGACTTATAGTGCACTCATCACTTCACTTTATTATTTAAATAATTTCTTCTTTGTAAACACATTGACTACTTTGACCTTTTGGGGATTCTAGACGACTCATGAGGGTTCTCCAACTTCACATGGCCATAAATATCTAACTGTGAGGAGTTATGTGACATTCCACATACCACCGAAAATGGCATGACATGTACTATCCATATAGAATAGTATTACCTACACATATATCAAAACTCATACCATTATCCATCAAACAAACTTGGGTCCATTACCCAAACCTTTGTGCTACCATAATTCACTATTGGATTTTATTCAAGGGTTTACATCAATGAAAAACAACCCAATTAATAAAAAATCTCCCCCTTTGGCATTGATGGAAACACTCTGATGCAATACTGAAGTCATGTAATACTGAATTCATATCACCGATGCTCCCCCTATGACCATCACTCCCCCTGGAACCATGCCTCTATGCTATGCATCTGATAAATCTCTCCCCCTTTTTCATCAATGGAAAATGTATCTTTCCATTTGGGGCTTCTCCCCCTAACTAAAATGTACTTGGGGATACTCCCCCTAAATGAACTCTTCCCGAAACGAATCTCCCAACCCGAAATGTCCTATTTATGGTGCTTCCTTTTGTAAATCTAAGACATATAAGATAAGCATTCAAAATCATTCATTTTGGAGTAGAAATTACTCTGAGTCTCTGGCGAAGATACTTAAAGGATTCTCGTGGAAGAGATTTTGTAAATATGTCTGCCACTTGTTCTTTTGTGCCCACATATTCAACTCTGATGTTATTCTCTGCAACCTGTTCCTGTAGAAAGTGATAATTGATTGGAATATGCTTCGTCTTGGAGTGCATCACCGAGTTCTTTGAGATACCAATGACACTTATATTATCACAATAGATTGGAATGGGCTAATCATACTCAACCTGTATATCTGTCAGAGTTTGTTTCATCCATAGAACCTGTGTACAACATGCTGATGCTACAATATACTTTGCCTCAGATGTAGATAAGGATACTGATGATTGTTTCTTGCTTAGCCATGATACTAAACACTCACCCAAGTAGAACGCTGCTCCACTGATTCTTCGTCGGTCATCAATGCAACTTGCCCAATATGCATCCGTGTAGGAAATAAGTGATAGATCCTTTCCTTTTGGATACCATAATCCAAACTCTTCTGTTCCTTTGATATATCTTAAAATCCTCTTCACTGCTAATATATGTGATTCCTTTGGTGCTGCTTGAAATCATGCCACCTGTCCAACTGCCTTCATTACATCTAGTCTGGATGCTGTCACATATAGTAAGCTACCAATAATTGACCTGTATTTCCTCTGGTATGTAGAGTTTGAATCATCATCTTTTCTCAACTTGCAACTGGTTTGCAATATTCCATTCCGAACCTCTTTAGAATTTCTATGAGATGCTTATTTTGAGAAATAAAAATTCATTGGTTGCTTTGACATATCTGAAGACCCAGAAATAAGGATATTTCTCTGATTAGTGGCATTTCAAATTCATTCTTCATATCCTTTGCAAATTTATGTCTTAACTTGTCATCTTGCTTCCAAAAATAATATCATCAACATAAAATTCAATTAATAAAATACTATCTTGAGTTACCTTGATGTAGAGGTTGTTGTCTTCACTTCCTTTTCTGAACCGTGTCTGCTGTAAATATTTATCCAGTCTAGAGTATCATGCTCTGGGAGCCTGTTTTATACCATAAAAGGCCTTCTTCAATTTACACACATAATCTGCATTCTTTGACAACTAAAATCCTTCTGGTTGTTCAATGTAGACTTCTTCAAGTTCCCCATTCAGAAAAGCTGATTTTACATCCATCTGATACACTTTAATATTCTTGGAGCATGCATAAGCTAAAAGAAATTGGATTTCTTCCATTCTGACAACTGGGGCAAATGTATCTTCCAAGTCTATTCCTTCAACCTGTGCGTATCCTTTACATACCAATCTAGCTTTGTTCATTGTAACCTGTCCATCTTCATTCAACTTATTCTTGAATACCCACTTTGTGCCAATCAAATTCTTATTCTTTGGTCTTGGAACTAATTCCCAAGTGTCATTTTTCTCTATTTGATCCAATTCTTCATCCATGACCTTATTTCAAAATTCATCCTTGCTGGCCTCTTCAAAACTATTTGGTTCAATAGTAGATGAGAGTACTAGGTGCATTTGTTCTAGTGAATAGATTCTTCTTCTAGTCTCAACTGCTGCATCTTTGTTTCCAATAATCTGATCTGAAGGATGATTCTTCTACACTCGTTTGCTAGGTGTCTTTGGAGGCACTTGTTGAAATTTCTTTTCTACTTCTGTCTGATCCTCTTCTTCTTCTTCATCTTTTGCTTCTTATTCATAAAGCTGTTCCATTTATTGTTTTTCTTCTTCCTTTAATTCTCATCCACCTGTTTCATCAATTGTTACATTGATGCTTTCCACAACTTTGTTCAATCTCAAATTGTAATACTTGTATGCTTTCCTTGTACTCGAGTAAACAACAAGTACTCCTTTGTCCACATGAGAGTCAAACTTTTCCATTCTGCCATATTCTCCTTTGATGTAGCATTTGCTTCCAAATACTCTGAAGTGCTTCACATTTGCTGGTCTTCCTTTCCATAACTCCTAGGGAGTTTTGTCATTGTTGTTTCTGAGCATTAATCTGTTTTGAATGTGAATTGCTGTATGGACTGCATGTGTCCAAAAAATATCTGTCAATTTGGAATCCATTAACATTGTTCAAGCCATTTCCCGTGTAATTATAATCCATTATGCTAATGTTCCTTTGTCTATGAACCGCTCTCTGAACCAATCTATGAATCCATGGTCTCGTCCACTATCATATATCTATCCAAACCTGCTAAGTGTACTTACGAATCCATCTCTCTCCATAATTTCCAAGACTCTACTGCACAACTATCCATAATGCTGAGCCATTTATCACTATACTATCATGAAGTCTTCACTACTACAACTGATTGTACTTATGTTAGATAACTGCTCTAGATCTGTCTTCTCAAACTCTGTAAGCTGCTCGAAGGATGGTTATTTGGTCTTTCATAGCTATCACATAGACTCCCCCCGTCTAATATTCATATTACCTGGGAGTCTCTAATCCGGATGGATTAGAACAATTCCTTCTCTGATGTGTATTCATCATCATCTTCATTGGTAGATTCATCATCTCTTTGAGCTCTGACTTCTTTCTTTCTATCTGTGGATTTATCTTTCACTACAATGCTTGAAAGTATAATCTCTTGAACCTGTTCCTCATTTATCCTTCTTTTCATTCAATTATTTTCCAAACCTTTCAGTATCTGGCATCTTTCTTTTTCTCTGTAGAATTTTGTTCATCTCATTTTATTGCCAATATTGAGATCTCTGGGACCTGGTATTTGTTCATCCGTTCTTCGTGTTTTCTTATATATGATATCGGTGTTCTCTTTCATGGAAGTACCGATCATGCTTATATAATCACTAGATATGTTTCCATAGTTATGAAATTTGTAACATTCAATGCCACGTGGGGCCACATAGACATTTCTTGCTTGAACATTTCTTTTATAATCCCTACAATCTGCAACCTTATGTCCAAAATTAGTACAATAAAAACAATGACCATAAAATAAATTTGCATAACTGGGAGTAAATGATATTTTTTTGGTGTAGTCCTTCTGAATTTCTTCCTTGACTGATCATGATCATGATTGAAGATTCTTTTTGGCTTAAACATGAATGGTATTCTTGAATATGTATCTTCAATAATTTTCTTAGATTCTGGTTGACCATGATTCTTTGTTTTGAGTACTTTTGCATAACTCTTTCTATTTTCTTCATTCTTCTTTTCTAGCAACCTAGGGTGCTTCTCTTCATTCTCTATAACTGATGTGGATGTTTCTGTCTCTTCAACGTTTTTGTTGAGCTTGATGATTTTACTTCTCAATGTGACAACTTCTTCTTCAAGCTTCTCAACCTCTTCTTCTTTCTTTATTATCTGAGACTTCATGACTTATTCTGTTCTTTTCACTTCTTCAAGCTAAATTTTTAATGTGATTATTTCTTCTCCAAGTCCTTTCTCTTCTTGACCAAACTCTACCTCAAACTGGTTTAGATCGTTAGTTCTTTACTTAAGATGATCTGCCAATATTTTCTCTCTCATTTCTGTTTCTTCCTTATGTGATTCTATGTTGGCTTCCAAATACTTCTTTTGATAGTCAAGATTTTCTTCGATATTTCTTGCTTCTTCTAGCTGAGTTCTTAAGTTCTCGATGACCTGTTGGGATTCTTAAAAAATGTGAACACTTTCCTTTTTTTTCATCAATTCTTTCTTGAGTGACTTATTTTATTCTCTTAGTTCATATAAAACACTAATCAATTCTACTTCATAATTGTCTTCCTTTTCAATTAGTTTTTCTGTCTCATTTCCTTGATGAAATTCTATTTCAAGATGTCTGCATTTTTCACAATTAAAGAAAAACAACATACCTCTGGTGATTATGTACTCTTCATCTTATGAATCTGTTTGACATGGTGAACATAATTCTTCTTGATCTGTATCTGCATCTTTTTTGACATTTTATGAATCTGCGATGGGTGAAGAATATATGCCATGTAACTTATCCCAAAGTTCTTTGGCTGATGAACATTTGGCAACCTTTTCTCTTGCCAGATTAGGTAATCCTTCCCAGATGAAATCCATTTCTATTTTTTATTCTTCTTCAATTCTTTCTTGGCTGCTGTTAAGAACCAAACATCAATATAGCATGGAAAAACCTTAGGAAAAGTACTCAACGCCTTGAAACTGAGATAATTTCAGATAATAAGCCTCTTCGAGGGGGCAACCTACTTTTACCCCACTTAAAATGTTCAAGTACAAGATGATTCAAAATGAAAATGTCTCCTTGGTATATATAGGAGACTAGGAGGTATAATTACAACTAATGGCCTAAAGCCGACATAAATAAAATAACATTACTAATATAATATGCCCCAATTAAGGGGTAATGAGCCAACATTAGGGCTTAATAGCTGTAGTCTTTGCCCTTTTTGAACTATCATATCCTGTAACAAATGATAGCCAAATATAATGTCCTTGTGCCTGTAAAAATATTTTCGTTCTTCTGCTGCACATCTCATAATTTAAACCATTTTGACCATTAAAAATTGGTACTCCATTCTCAAAATAATCCATGATCTCCTTCCAGTGGTTAAACTATTTCCTAAAGGAACCGAATCTGATACCAATTGTTGGATTACTAAGAGGGGGGGTGAATCAATAATAGAGCAATATAATCCCTTTTAACCACAAAATGCAAGTGTTATATCAATGTAGCATTATCATCCAATAGTTGCAGAGTCAATAAACAATGAACAAATGAGCATTCATACACATACACAGTACACCTGTGTTTTTACGTGGAAACCCAAAGCGGGAGAAAAACCACATAATTCTTTTTCTTATATGTATTTAAGAATTACATTCATTGGAAGAACCAACTTCGTTTTTTTTTCCAGCTGCAACTGGAAGGAGGCTCCAACCCCCTAGTTTCTCAGGATACAACCTGAGGGAAGCTCCAACTCCCCAATTCTCTAGATACAACCATAAGGAGGCTAAAACCCCCTATTTTCTTAGGATACAACCTGAGGGAAGCTCCAATTCCCTAATTCTCTGGCTACAACCAGAAGGAGGCTACAAACCCCTATGTTCTCTGGCTACAACCACTTGTCCTTGCCCCTTCCAACCGCCCTAAAATATAAGTAGAATGATGGAACCACTGTCACACTATCACTGTGAGATATACTACTGTAAACCTGTACCAATCAACATGTAATCAACCTATACCATAAAAAAGTGCATCAACCATGCACCAACCTGTACCAAACAATCCTGTAATAAGCCTATGCCATAAAAAAGTGCATCAACCATGCACCAAATTGTACCTCAAATTGTACCATCAGCGAGTGCATAAACCATGCACCAAGTACCAATCATGCATCAAATACACATAAACTACGACTCATCAAGATGTACCGACATCATCAAATATACACCTCATGTATGTGCCAACTCATCAACTACTTGTCTCAACCATGTACCCAACATGTACGTCAACCAAAAGACCTCATCAATTTCATCATCTAAATCTGTTTTGTAACTCTATAACATACCTGGTGTATATGATCACATACCTGCAAACCTTCCTTAACTTTAACAACAAGAGACTAACATTTTCATCAAACTTTACTTTAGTCTCACATGACTGATTTTGGATTAGTCAACAACCCTAACTTGCAATAATCATAAATATGTACCTATAATTCATAAAGATCTGAAAATGGTACAAAATGCTCTTCAGTGTATTTTATGCAATTCCTCCATATTTCACTACTTGGAACCTCTCAAAAAATGAGTTATAGAAAAAATGGCATACCTTGTTGAATTCTGGATTATTCTAGAGAGTGAACTTGTAGAGCGTTCCCCACACAGAATATTTGTTGTATGGAGCTAAAAAGTGGTATACATAATACTATAGATTGTACTCTAACCAATACATTTTTTCTTACTGAATTCAGATATGTTATGAATAATTTATGCCGTTTTTACCCGAAACACCTATTTTAGGCTAGTTTTAGGACTAGCCACAAGAGGAAATGTTTATCACAACTACTTGGATATGTTTCCTCAACGACCTCCAAATTTCACGGTCTGAATCAATCTATAAAAAACGTTATTGCGAAAATGGTGAGATGACCTGTAAATAACATACCTTAGAAAGCATCATCAAAATAATTTATCCTCCCTTGAATTTCGGCCTTCTTTACTTCACCTTCCCTCTTAAATTTGCCTTATATATCCTTTGGTTACCTCAATCACTTGTATATATTCAATATGCTCAAGTCTGATTAAAATGAGAGACCCTTGCCTCCTATTTATAGTTTTATGTAGCTTTCTCAAGGGGTTACCTTCTAACCATCTTAAAACACTTTCCTAATTTTATGGATTACCCACTTCTAACCACTTGTCCAATTAGTAATTTCTCCATTAACTTTATTCTTTAAATAATTTCTTTTGTATCCACTTTGAATTATAGTACACTCATCACT
>JASDQU010102893.1:220087-245318 GCA_032191745.1 Picea mariana | reverse complement strand
TCCTTTTGAAGTAGTATATGGACAGAAGCCACCTTCAGTTCTCTCATACTTACCGAGTACCTCGAAGGTCTAGGCGGTTGACCAAACACTTACAGTTTGAGAGGATATCCTTCGTACCCTTAAAGAGAACTTGGTCATGGCACAAAATAGAATGAATCAGCAAGCATATCAAGGTCACTATGAATGTCAATTTGCAGAAGGGGATCAGGTGTTTCTGAGATTGCAACCATATAAGCAAACTTCCCTCAAGGCCGAGCATTGTCATAAGCTAGCACCCAAATTTTATGGCCCTTATACAGTTCTCAAGTGTGTGGGACAAGTCGCATATCATTTAGCTCTGCCCAGTCAGTCGAAGCTACATCCTATTTTTCATGTTTCATGCTTGAAGAAGGTGATTGGAACCAGGTGCCAAATTCAAACCAACCTTCCAGAGTTACCTAAAGAAGGATCCATTTGGCTATAGCCAAAAGCAGTTTTGGACTAGTGTGAGCATCGCCTGCATCAGAGAACCATCAAGGAAGTGCTAGTACAGTGGAAAGATATGACCCCAACAGATGCCACTTGGGAACCAGCTACCATTCTGCAACAGTTTCCACATCTCAAGCCTTGAGGACAAGGTTGTTTTTAAGGGGGCGGACATGTTAAAGTCCTAACCCACACATAGGTATATCAATTTATTTGGATGTAATAAAGTTCAATATTAATAAGGCCTTTCAATAAAATAGAATAAGGCGGATGTAAGAAGACCTAATAGAAGCTTCTGCTTCTAGAAGGATCTTCCTCTAGATGTTTCTCTTAATAGACATATTTAGTATAAATAAGGGTCAAGGGTATGAGAACCATAGCTTGGAGATTATTGTAACAGAGCGCTGCTCGATTGGAGGTTGCCCACTCGAAGAGGCCTGTGAACATTGATTTCTGAATAAAAGTGTTATTTCTATTGCTATTGTTATATCTTTTGTGTATTGTGAAGATTATGATGGATATTTTACTGTTATTCTTCCATTTCTAGCATTTTATTTATGTTCTGAATATTTTATATATCTGGTATCTTGAAAATACGTTCAAGATGATTGATCCAAAAATAATTTTGGATTGCTACAAATAATTTTATGAGCAACAACAAATAAAATTTGGAAAGGCGTCAAGATCAGATAGGATATTTTGCAGAACTGATTGCAACCAAACCGTGAAGAATTTGAAGAAACGGTTGAAAACCCAAAACCCAAATGGACACATTTACCTTCCAGGAAGAGATTTTCCCAAAAAAATGCATGATTTGAGAGATATTGATGTCTTTTTATGAGGCAAATTTCAGGTGGTGAAAATCAATAGTGACGCCCAGACTATTCATTCTTGTATAAATATATGAGAAAGTTCAGAGCCATAGGGATCCAAGAATTGGAGAGGAGGATTTTTATCCCTTCTCTTTTGTATATTATATATTTTGTAAACTTTTTATTTCTTTTCAAATGGAGTAATGGATGGCTGGAATCTTTGGGAGAATGGACGAGTATTTTCAAAGAAGAATATGGAATTCTAAGTTTCTTAATGGCTTTTGGCCTGTGAATAAAATGGTTTTATTTTCATTATAATATATTCATATTCTTTGAATAATTAATTATGTATTGATTTAAATAGCTTTAGTCTTTTTTATCAATACATGGTTAATTATTATCATTTATGTATTAATTTTTCCAATCTTTAAACTCTATTATCCAAAAAATTTCTTCCAGGACTACAGAATGGACAAGTGATTCCAAAAAATTAATAGAACGGCATATATGCATTTTGGTTTTAGATTTTTGTTTATAATGTTGTTATTTATGTTTTTTTAATCATGTTACATGTGCAGGTCTGATATATTTAGATTAAATGATTTGTGATGTGTAGGAGGTTTATATTATAAATACCATCTATCATTTGCTTCAATCAAAATATAAATGTTGTGATTATATCTTCGATTTAAATAATGGGATTTATCTTTGAGTTTTAAATTGAATGATAAAATGAATAGATTGCTTCCAGATTTATCTTGTTGTAATCATGTATAATTATGAGATCATAGGTTTATGTTTTTGTTTCATTTTCTATCATTAGAACCTAGGCTGCCAATACATGTTCTGAATTTATTTAGAACAGTCATAAGGTTCATTGCAGATTTCTCTCTTGGACATGGCAGTTGGATGTTCAACACTCATGCAGATGCTTGGAAACACTTCACTAATTCATTGACAGGATAGCTTCTTAATATTTTTCTGTCATTTACATATCATTGAAAATAGAATGTATGGTTCATCTTTGACTATCCACATGTTCATGTTTCATTAACTTTTTTTTGCAAGATTCTTTAAATTTATAAAAGAAAAACAATAAATATTTTTATGTTCTTTCTTTATCTGCTTCCTAGAAGCAATCATTTTTCATATCAATTTTTGTAAGTTTCGATTAAAACTTGCAGCTTGTAAATCATGTAAATAAACGAGACTTGTATATCTTCTTCTTAAATACAACTACTACAGTTACATTAGAACATATATATATATATATATATAGTGTTTAGTAATTAATTAGGTATTTCATCTCTTTTGTTTATTTTAATTGTTTCTTCTAGGACTTTTAGATTGGCCAACAGAGTCATTAAACCCATCAGAACGAGTTATACCAAACGACTTGTGTTATTTAGACAACCCTGAACTGGACCGAACCCATTCTTCTAATTGACGAATGGTCATTTTCGCCCGTCAACAAATGGCGCTAGAAGGAGGTTCAGACTGACAAGCTGGCCTTATAGGAGTCTTTGTTTCGAATTTAATTAATTTTCCATGGCTCCCCAAATCACTGTGTTGGAACATGATTTCCACTTCTCATTACCTGATATTCCCAACAAGACAGTCTCTCTCTTGTCCAAACTCACCTTTGATGGTGGGGGGAATGTATCTGCAAAAGACCATATTAACAAGTTTTGGTGTAAATGCATCAAGCATGATATTTCTGATTTAAAGGTTTTTTACAGATTGTTTGCTTTTACTTTTAGGGGTCGAATTAGACATTGGTTTGAGTCTTTTCCAGCGTATCACATTTTTTATTGGTTTCAATTTGTAGAGAAATTTTTAGATACTTTTGAAATCTATGATTACAATCAATTATGTGAAGAATTTCAGACTTCAGACTTTTCTAATCAATGGTGATTCATCTTCAAAAGGATTTTCGACAAGAATCCATCGTGTTCTTTGTAAATTTAATCTTGATGACATGTCATTTGTATTAAATCTCCTCTATGATGCTTGCATCCAGTCACATTTGATCGCAAATGATGAAGCAGTTACAAATACTATCACTCAATTGCAAGAATAATTGTGTTCACAGGATGAGAGGGATCCATCTGAAAATGTTGAACAAGCAAGGGAGGTAGAATCTGTTGAAAATGTTCTTACTGACAATCAAATTGGTTTTTCCTCTGAATCATTGTATTTTCAGTCCTCAACCATCGTGGAAGAAGATTCGACGTTGGGTCAAGGTGAATGCCCTCGTTCTCATAACTCTTCTCTAATCAGTATTTAAATTCGGTTATTGAAGAAGACTTAGGTGATGAAAATGATTTTAAGCATTCTAACATTTCAATGAAACTGATTAGAGCTGTAGATTTGCAATTGGAAGAAGAAAACTTAAACCCTCATCTACAAATCGTGTCTTATCAACACGAAAGATCAGATGTTTTCCATGAAATTTTTGAATTATCTATCGTACAGGAGGCATATTTAGATGATCATATTATGTTGAAGAATTTATCACCAAAACAGAGTGAAAGTTTTAAGGAAAATGAAGAGGAATGTCTTGAGAATACCATTGTTAAATATCATAGCTCAAGATATTATTTTCATGTACTTATTTCTAATTCCTTTTACTCTTTATATCCCGATCTCTTCTTAGATTCAGGTGGATTTGATACTTTATCCACAATATCTTACTATTTGCCACCACAATCCAATCTTTTCGATATGCCAAAATTTGGTGAAACTAATTCCAAACATAACACTTATCAAGTCGGATTTGATGCTCTTTCACTTTCATCACTCGAATCGAAAAAGGACATGTTGCAAGATTATTTTACATGATTTATTTTTGAAAAAGACAATGCAATCATCCTTATGGAAATCGAATATTCTACATTGCATATTCATTCTTTGATTAGTTCAAATTTTAATCTTTATGCTTAACATTTTGAAACGATCAATCTCATCAAAGGAAGTATTCAAACCAATAATCTAATCGATGTCATGAATCCTCTTATGATGTGTTCCCCATTGATATATCCATTTCTTCAAAACCATAGTTTGCATCCTAATTTTTATGACAAGATCTTAGAATGGATTGAAGATTCATATCTGAAAAATATTCATAATAAAGATAAAGTTGTGCTTGCTTCGTTTTTACCTAAATATCTAGGAAGTAAGCATGACATGATTCTGTTAGATCCTTCGTGTGAAGAAATTGATGAACACTTGGAGAATTGTCAAGAGGATGGGGCACTTTGGCCTTAGTTGATGGTTATGTCAGGTCCCCATAATATTGACAAGTTTTTCAAACTTACTTACACTCTTCCATGCCATTATGACCCATATCACGACCAGATTGCAAAATGGTTGGAGGATTCATACATCAAGAAGTTTCAAAATAATGGTAAGGTCATGCTTGTTTTGTTTTTAAAAGAATATATAGGAGGTAAGCATGACATTTCTTTTTCATCTACAAATACTACATTGTTTTATTCTGATTTTAAATTCTCTATGTCGTGCAGGATTGAAGATGCTCTTGTGGCTGCATTGGAAATACGATTTTACTTAGCGTTTTGATCTATTTAGTAGTTAGAGTTGGTTTTCCTTTAGTTTTATTTATCAATATTTCTTTGTGTAATATTTCTTTGTGTAATAATGATCTTTAAACTTTTTACGCCGTCCATATTATTAAGGAATCACTTTTTAAGTGCTTCCCCATTCTCTAGATGATTTCTTAAAGGAAATCTAAAATCTCTAAACCATGATAAAACTTCCAGTTTTGAAAGCAAATAAATAATATGATCAACTATTCACCTGTATTGCAATTAACCTCCAGTATCTCCCCACTCTCTTTGTCATCAAGAAATCTATAATTGTATTACTATTTAAAAGTGGCATAAGAGGGTTGAAAGCACTTATGTGTGGGAAGTGTGTGTAAACCCGTCGAGGTACTGAATAGGCTCGCTGGCAGTGGGTAAATGCACACATGATACCAAGACAAATTCGTCGGGGTACTGAACAGTCCTGCTGGAAACGAAGCAATGTCAGGTCGAAAGGTAGCAGGTATATGTTTTTAAATTAACTTTTATGGAAGTATACATCATGTGGATACAACTATTGGATGGGATTAAATCATTTGAGTGCATTAAATGACATCCCTATCAAGGCTATAGACGCCTACTGGAAGCAGTAGCTCTGTCAACGATATTGGAGTTCTTTTATAAACATCATGACTCTTTGATTAAGGCATTATTTCAGGTCATAATCTTCTGCAAAGAAACTTCTATTGTCTCGTTATAACATTGAGCTTATCCTAATACTATATGGTCTCAGAGTGAATTTATTTTAGGGAGCTTAAATCCTTTTATCAGTCTTAGTCTTTTCTTCCTGAGATGAAATCTTATCAGATCAAAGATAATTGCTTCACCCAGTAAGTTGCCATTTGTTGGGCCCCAACAACTCCCCCTAAATTTTTACAAAATTTAAAGGGCCCCCATTAGAATCTTGATAATTATAATGAGCTACAGAATCAACCTTTTCAAATAGTTCCATAACTTGTTTTTCTTTGAGACAAATTTAAGACATTCAGTATAGTATGAGACGTTCATTACAAGAGTATATGTCAAAATTTAGAAACAAGCATAAAAATCTCAATTTAAACAAAAACGTTAATTTTTCTCAACTGTTTACTTTTGTTTAAATTATGATTATGTGTTCTTTCTTTTGGTCATTAACAAGTTTGACTATTTTGAATAATGGGTTCAATACTTCATCAAATAATATCTTGGTTGGTTTCTCATTTTCATGAAATCATTTGGTGATATTAATTACTTAAAAAAAAAAATCATTTTGCATCTCATTTCAAAATAATAATAATAAAAGAATTATCTATCATTGGTAAAAAATCAAAATTAATATTTTTCTCTTCTCCATTAACTTGAACCTTCTAGAATTTTAAGATCATATTTGAAAGAAAATTATAAACAATGTTTGTTTATAAGTTAAAGTTAGTTTAAATTCATTTTTTATTTTTCTAGATTTTGTTTTATTCACAATTTTTAGGTTATTAATTTAGGTTCTTTTTTGTTTCACAGGTTTCTATTATCAAATATTTGATATGGATCTGATCATGGCTTGATTTTATTATCCAAATACGTTCAAGATTATTGATCCAAAAATAATTTTGGATTGCTACAAATAATTTTATGAGCAACAACAGATAAAATTTGAAAAGGCGTCAAGATCAGACAGGCGATGTTGCAGAATTGATTGCAACCAAACTGTGAAGAATTTAAAGAAATGGTTGAACACCCAGAACCCAAATGGACCCATTTACCTTCCGCATAGAGATTTTCTCGAAAAAATGCATGATTTGAGAGATATTGATGTCTTTTTACGAAGCAAATTTTAGGTGGTGAAAATTAATAGTGACGCCGAGACTGTTCATTCATTGTATAAATATATGAGAAAGTTCAAAGCCATAGGGATCCAAGAATTGGAGAGGAGGATTTTTATCCTTTCTCTTTTGTATATTATATCTTTTGTAAACTTTTTATTTCTTTTCAAATGGAGTAATTGATGACTGGAATCTTTGGGAGAATGGACGAGTATTTTCAAAGAAGAATATGGAATTCCAGGTTTCTTAATGGCTTTTGTCCTGTGAGTAAAATGGTTTTATTTTCATTATAATATATTCATATTATTTGAATAATTGATTATGTATTGATTTAAATATCTTTAGTCTTTTTTATCAGTACATGGTTAATTATTATCATTTATGTATTAATTTTTCCAATCTTTAAAGTCTATTATCCAAAAAAAATTCTTCCAAGACTACAGAATGGACAAGTGATTTCAAAAACTTAATAGAACGGCATATATGCATTTTGGCTTTAGCCTTTTGTTTATAATGTTGTTATTTATGTTTTTTTAATCCTATTACATGTGCAGGTCTAATATATTTAGATTAAATGATCTTTAATGTGTAGGAGGTTTATATTATAAATATCATCTATCATTTGCTTCAATCAAAATATAAATGTTGTGATTATATCTTCGATTTAAATAATGGGATTTATCTTTGAGTTTTAAATTGAATGATAAAATGAATAGATTGCTTTCAGATTTATCTTGTTGTAATCATGTATAATTATGAGATCACATGTTTATGTTTTTGTTTCATTTTCTGTCATTAAAACCTAAGCTGCCAATACATGTTCTGAATTTATTTAGAACAGTCATAAGGTTCATTGCAGATTTCTCTCTTGGACATGGCAATTGGATGTTCACCACTCATGCAAATGCTTGGATACACCTCACTAATTCATTGACAAGATAGTTTCTTTATATTTTTCTGTCATTTACATATCATTGAGACTAGAATGTATGGTTCAGCTTTGACTATCCACATGTTCATGTTTCATTAACTTTTTTTTGCAAGATTCTTTAAATTTATAAAGGAAAAACAATAAATATTTATCTCAGCTCTTTTATTTATTTTATTTGTTTCTTTTAGGACTTTTAGACTGGCCAACGGATCCATTAAACCCGTCAGAATGAGTTATACCAAATGGCTTGGGTTATTTAGACAACCCCGGACCAGACCTGTTCTTCCAATTGACGAACTGTCATTTTTTCCCCTCAACAATACTATAAACAGTTGGATCATGTGACATAATATTATCCGTAGTTGATCACGAAGTAGCAAGAGAAAAGGAACTAGAATGTACAGATGATAGTAGTAGAAGAGAGTGATGATTGACCAAGGGTAGTAGCAGTTATGCATGGAGGAGAAAGAACAAGAGTTCATGTGATGGAACAAGGAATTCAAATTGACCAGTGGGTCAAGAAAGAATCAAAACCTCCTCTGATGTTCAAATCTCAGAAAGAGAGAGATACATATAAGCAAGCAAGGAAGGAGCTACTAGAAACAGAATAGGGAGCATCAACGTTGCAACATGTGTATTACATGCCTCTAGCCTATGACCACTCAATCACAAAAAGGCCATTTGAGAATGTAAGTAATCTAAACAGTTTCTTAAAGAGTTTTTTAAAACTAATGAAGGATGAAACTGCATTGCATGGGATGATCATCTAGTGCACGCAAGACAAAGAAGAACCTAGTGCACAGTGAGTAGTTAACCAAGTACAAGCAAGAAAATGATGAATAGGGAATTATGACTTAATTCCTAGGTAGGAGACTATGATATGTATAATATCATCTTGGATCTGGGATCTAATGTGAACTTCATTCCAAAGAAAACGTGGGATATTATGGGGAAACCAAAGTTGATCTGGTCACTAATTCAGTTAAGGCTAGCAAATCAGTACAAGATTGCTCCAATTGGAATACTGATAGGGGTGAATGTTAACATCGATCGAGTGTGCAGCACAACATATTTTTAATTAATCGAGATAGTGGATGGTAATAAACCTTATCCTATGTTACTTGGACTCGATTAGGATTTTTATAACCAAAATATTATTGATTTGAAAAAGAGACAAATGATATTTGTAGGGGACTCGAGAGTTACTGCTCCATTGGATCCCATAGAAGGAAGACGATATGTGGAATCGACAAGGGTAAAATAACTTGATAACCTTTACAATGTGACTATGCGGATGGATGACTGTATCAATCCTACTACTAAGGGTGTACTTACTTGGTGAAGTATCAGTTCTTGCGCGTCAGATTCAAAAGAAGCCCTGGAACATTGGAAATGGAGTTTAAATGAAGTATCTACAAGGATATGTGCTCATATTACCCACATATTGCGTTGGATTGGAATTGAAGTACATGATCCTCTGAAGTATGATGGACTAACAAACATAGATTATTTTGTAAAAGAATTTGAGTTATAGATATCAGAACAACAGATATTGCTAGCTTTAGATATCACATTGAAAGCGACTCCTGCAAGATGGTGGCATGCACATAAGGATAGAATAGAGAAGTGGAAAAAATGAAGAAGGTTTTTACATGTCAAATTCAGAACAGAAACTGAATATATTTTGTAGAAGTATACTGGGTTGAATTTTCCTACAGATCATGTTACAAAGTGCACCACGACATGGATATCAATACCTAAGAAGGAATGGATTAACTTGTTTTTACACACTCTGGACATGATCCCAAAGAACTGGTATTTAGAACTGGAAGTACTGATCCAGGTGGATATTGGTGGCCACCCACCTATTCCACTTGCCTCCTCTTGACAATTTTTAGTTCAGTAGGTTTGTAATTCTTTGTAATTGTGGGTTCTACACTTTTAGGGATTTCTGAAGACCTATATAGATTCCAAGTGGAGATTGGTGGCCTCCCACCTAATCCAACTAGCTTATTTTGGAATTTTTCATGTCAGTACATCTTTCTGTACTTCCAGGGTCATTTTGGGGCCCTAAAAAATATTTTTTTGTATTGTCATAGTCAAAATATAGAGGGAGCCATATTTTGATGACATAATGTGTATTTCACGAAAATACATTTCCAACGAGCTATCACACGCCTAAAACAAAGGTCGTATGAAAAATTTATGACCTCGAGAAATTGAGGCACCAACTTACCCATCAGGCCCACATAACTTTTCGTGTTTCACCTCCTAGGGTTAGGTTTTTGGATGTCTAGAGTTTTGAAATTCATGAGTAATGTTAAAAAGACCTTTGGAGCCTCATTGTAATCATTTTTCTCATATGGATGCACATATAAGCCACATCTCTTCTCAAATATAGCTACCACCATTTGAGCAAGTTGTTTTCAGTTCTGCAATTTTACAGTTTCATCCTATTGTATTTATTCAATATAAGTTATTGTTCAATGGATATCTATTTTTTTTCTCTATATATTTGTGTTATTGTATTCAGTCTATTATTCATTTTGTTCAGCTCATAAATCTAGATCAGTGGTATCAGAGTGGTATGCTCTTCATTTATTTATTTTTGAGTGCATGTCCCCGACAAGATCTGGGTACAAGAAGTTGGGACTCGAACCAGTCGATCCTTTGTAATATCGGTCCGAGCCCAAGAATAACCCATGGGGTATGAGAATAAATATGATGGAGTAGGATATCCTTTTAAAATGTTTCTCGAGGAAGCCCTTGTGCGACAAAGGAACAAAATGATAGAAAACTTTGCACATATCCTTCAGCGGTTGCCCACAAGAGATGCATCTTCATCAAGAGACCATGAAAATCCCTTCAAGGTATAAGTAAATTTTGATATTCCATTATTTGAAGGAATGATAGATGCGGATGTTGTAGATAAATGATTGAATCTGCTCAAAGGGTATTTTTCGGTCCACAATTTTCCGACAGGGAAAAGATTACTTTTTCACTCCTCAAGGTCGTCCCCCATGTTAAGGACTGGTGGGATACTTACTTTGAGCAAAGGGCCATAGAAGAATATGCAATATTTTCGGTCTCCCCTACATGGGATTCCTTCAGGGATGTCATTAAAGAACACTACTACCATGTTGGAAGCTACGAGGACCAGTACATAAGATGGACCATGATGTGTCAGGAAAGGGACCAGACAGTCCTAGATTTCACCAATATTTTCCATACTCTACGCACCAAATTGGGTATCAAAGACTCTGAATGAAATATGGTGCTCAAATACCGTGGTTTTATGCATAGATACATTCAAACAGAAATGGATTTTCTAGACATCGCATCATTATGTGTGGCATATAGATATGTTTTCAAGATCGAGTAGAAATTTAAGAAGAAGAGGCGAGAGTTTGGATATTCAAACTCCTCACAACCGAAGCAGGGAAATGGTGGCCCCAACCCAAAAAACATGGGACAGAGAAAATATGGCCACTCTTAGGACAACCAATCCAAGCCGCAACACAAGAAGGGTAATGAGAAGTCGAAACAGGACATGGAAAAGTGATGTGAATACTGTAAAATACCTTGGCACAACACCAAAGAATGTCGCTCCAAGAAGTCACTAGTGGTCGAGCTTAAATATTCTGAGTTAAAGGAATATTTTAACTCTGAATCAAATATAGAAGGAGGAAAGTGGATTATTGATGTTGAACCTAGCGCCACTATCGCTACCACCAAAGTTCAGCGAAGCGAACCAGAATAACCGTAGGAAGGGGAATTCCTCTTTCACTCATAGATATGGGTAAATGGGGCTCTACTTCATTTCATTGTCAATAGCGGCAGTCAGAAGAATCTGATCTCAACAAAGGTCATCAAGTAGCTGGAATTTTTTATGACACTGCACCTGAAGGACTACACCATCAGTTGGTTTTTCCAAGGAAGAGATCTTCGCATCAACCAACAATTTTGTCTTCCCTACCACATCAAGCCCTTTAAAGATGAGGTATTGTGTGATATTTCTCCCCTTGAATTTTGTGGTGTTATTTTAAGATAGCCATATTTTTGGAAGTGACATGTTGTGTATGAGTCTAGATCTCACAGTGTTATTATTACTTTGGGTAGAAAATTGTACAGGATACCAGAGGTAGTGTCGCCTACTGCTATTTCTTTAATATTTTCTAAGAAATGTAGTTCATATTCTTTGTGATCCATTCTCACAGTTAGCAGAAGGTCATTACCACATCCATGACCTCTACAGAGAGCCTCTCTTTGTAGAAGAATCAATTGGATGGGATCATGGAAGAGTACAGAGACATCTTCTCCTCACCCGTCGGGGTACTGACGCACTGCCAGTCAAGTATCCAATTGATATAACCCTAGTGCACCTCTGCCTAATGGACTAGTCTATCATCACTCACTGATGTAAAATGATGAAATCAAGCATTATATCCAAGAGTTGTTTCAAAATGGGAACATCATACCCAACTCATCCCCTTGTGGAAGTCTAATTGTAATGGTGCAAAAGAAAGACAGGACCTGACATATTTTCATTGATTACAGAGCATTAAAAAAAATCACAGCCAGGAACTGATATCCAATTCCCCAAATTGATGACAGGGGGAAAATTTCTTCAGCAAGATTTACCTAAATTTTGGTTACCACTAGGTTCCCATCGAACCGACTAATGTATGTAATACAACTTTCAAATATAAATAAGGTCTCTTTGAATGGATGGTCACACCTTTTGGCTTAACAAATGCACCAACCACTTTCATGAGTTTGATGGATGATGTATTGAGACCCTTCACCAAATATTTTATGGTGGTATATCTAGATGGAATCCTCATCTTCAACAGAACTTGGGAGGATCACATGCAACATATTCAATAGGTTTTGAGCACTCTGCGGTAGCAAAAGCTATATTCCAACTTGGAAAAATGCTCCTTTGCATGAACAAAGTCCAATACTTGGGATACATTGTTGATGAGAATGGGGTACATGTGGATCTAGTTAAGATCCAATTCATCTATGATTTTCTAGCCACACTAATCGATCTTCAGATATTCTTGGGACTTTCCAACTTCTACCAACGGTTCATGTTGGGATTATCCCACATTGCATGGGCCCTCAGCCAAGTGACCAATGGCAGTGGCAGGGAAAATTTTGCATGGGGGAAGGCACAAAAATGAGCATTTGATGATTTGAAGCATCATCTGTGTTCAGCTCCAGTACCCTCCTTACCTGATCTACAACAATTGTTTGATATTGAGACTAATGCATCTGACTATGTTGTAGGCATAGTTCTCACTCAGCATGGTCATCTAGTAGCATGCCATAGTGAGACACTCTCAGATACCATCTGGAAATACTCCACCTATGACAAGGAAATGTATTCCATCCTGCAAGCCTGTCGTCAATGGAAATATTACATTTTGGAAAGGAGACAATCATCCACATTGATCACAAGCCTTTGTAGTTCATATAGACACAAGGGAAGTTGCAAAATGACCGCCATAAAAATTGGTCGACATACCTGAAACAGTTCCATATCAACATAAAGTATAAGACAAGGATCATAAATCATTTCGTTGACTTCCTCATTCGACCTACCATGGCTGCACTAACCACCATTCTCCATTCCTATGGGCACGAGGCATAAGAGTGGCCCCAACTTTACTAACGAGATCCTGACTTCACCACCACCTATCAACTCTTGGGTAGAGGCGTGAATGTCACTGATTTTTACATTCATGATGGACTGTTATGTCATCTAGTCCATCTCTGTGTTCCTTCAAGTGAGCGTGCAAAGATTATTTTGGAGGCTCATTACATTTGGATGGTAGGAAATTTTGGCATGGAGAAAATTGTGTATGTTCTACAGAAACATTTTTATTGGCCAAAAATTCGACAGGACGTTAGCAAGTATATCGTATATTTCACTTCCTCTGTCATTGCCAAGCCAACCATCAATAAGAAAGGATTATACACCCCTCTTACTACTCGCGAGAGGCCTTGGAAATCCATCTCTATGGATTACATGTCTAGTCTTCCATCCACCAAGCAAGGAAATGATTTCTTATTTTCGATGGTTGATTGGTTTTCAAAGATGGCCATTATCACAGCCTGCAAGAAGAGCATCACAACGGCATATATTTCCAAACTCTTCTTCAAATGAGTGTGGGTCCATTTTTGGATACCACAAACCATCATCTCCAATCGGGACAGCAGTTTCCTCAACACATTTTGGTCGAGTCTCTAGTCACGATTGCACACCAAGCTCACTAAATCCACTTCCTTCCACCCTCAAATCGATGGCCAAACAAAGGTCATCAATTGGATGATTGTGCACATCCTATGCATGTATAACTCTAAGAATCCATGTACATGGGATGATAGTCTTCCCTATGTTCAACACAACTACAACAGGGCTCTCCATAGCTCCACAAGTCATATCCCCTTTCAGGTAGGGCTAGGATTCCAACCCTTGGGTCCCATTGATGTTGCACTACCTCTTGCAACCACATAGACAGATTCTTCCCATGTTTAGTCTAAGGCTGACAAATCCACTAGATTCATTGAGTGGATTCAGCAAATCCGCCAACATGTCCATGAGATTTTGCAAAAATCCAATGCTAAGTACAATAAGTGTCATGATCAACACCGAGTACCGCACAAGTTTTAGGTGGGAGACACGATCTGGTTACATATACAGAAAGAATGCCTTACAGGGCCCAATCAGAAGCTTCATCAACTTCTCTATTGGCCTCACACCATAAGCAAGGTTGTGGGTGATAATGTGTTTAAGATCAACACTCCCCCCTTCCTTGGCGTGCACCCAGTATTCAATATGGACCTCCTCAGGCCATATTTTCCACCATTATTGGACACCTTGGAAATTGTAGAGCAATCAACATCAACATAGATCAACCCTAACTGCATGGAACAAGAATCCAATGATCATATAGTGGACACACAGGTCAAGGGAACTCAACAGCAGAGGGTCTAGCTTTATCGGGTTGTCAAGGCAAGCAGATCCTGCACCAAGGAAAGTGTTTCACCTGAAGCCAAATTCAACAGAAATTTCCTCACCTAATGGGGGAAATCAACACAATGGATACCATTTCTTCCTAAGGGGTGAGGAATGATCTAGGTGTATATTGGTGGCCACACACCTATTCCAATTGGCTCCTCTTGACAGTTTTTAGTTCAATAATTCTTTTGTAATTCTTTGTAATTGTGGGTTCTACACTTTTGTGGTTGTCTGAAGTCCTACACAGCTTCCAGGTGGATATTGGTGTCCACCCACCTAATCCAACTAGATTATTTTGGAATTTTTCATGTCAGTATATCTTTATGTACTTCCAGGGTTGTTTTGGGGCCCTAAACAGTGATTTTTTGGCTTGCCACAGTGAAAATATAGACGGAGTTAGAGCTCTATGACATAATGTGTAGTTCTCAAAAAGACCTTTCCAACGGGATATCACGTGCCTAAAACGGAGTTCATATGCAAATGTTACAACCCTAGGAAGTTGAGGTACCAACTTACCCATCGAGCCCACATAACTTTTGGTGTTTTCATCTCCTAGGGTTAGGTTTTTGGATGTCTAGGGTTTTGGCATTCATGAGTAATGTTAAAAAATCCTCTGGAGCCTCATTGTAATAATTATTCTCAGAATTATATGTGTAGCAGCCACATCTCTTCTCAGAGATATCTACCACCATTTGATCAAGTTATTTTCAATTCTGCAATTTTACAGTTTCAGCCTATTTTATTTATTCAATAGAATTTATTGTTCACTGGATATCTATTGTTGTTATCCGTATATTTGTGTTATTGTATTTAGTCTATTATTCATTTCATTCTACTCATAAATAGAGATCAAGTACGTAGAGAAACAATATATTGAGAGGATTTGACTCACAACTTCAAGGTAACTTTTGAGTTTGAAGATGATTCCCCTTCGGTAGACACAACTCTGCATATTATCAAGAACAATATATTTACATCAGAAGACTGGACAATACCAGCACCATTATGTAGTGCACTCGGATATTTTGTGATTGTTCAAGAGGTTTTGGAATGCTATAACATTGTTGGAGAAGACCAGGAGGATGAAGACCTGAGAAATTTTAAAATACCATAAATTGAAGGAGAGCGTGCAGTAGAGGGTTCGAAGCTTGAATCTGTTGAGTATGAAAAATCATTGAAAACATGCAAGGTGAATATTGGTACGAAGGATAATCCCAATTTCGCAAAAATTGGAGATTAATAGAATGAAGAAACTATCGAGAAGATTATTGATTTACTGCATGAATACCAAGACCTTTTCCCAACTACATTTTTTCGAAAATGAAAGGGATTGTTGGGGAGCTAGGGGAGATGAGGATCCCTTTAAATCTAGATGCAAATCCAATGAAGCAGAGAGCATATCAATTGAACCCATTATATAAGTATAAAGTGAAAGTAGAAATAGATACGATGTTGGAAGCTGGGATTATTGAACCTATCACAAAGTCAAAGTGGATCAATATGAGGATGATTCAGGATAAGAAAAAAGGTGGAATCAGAATTTGTGTAGATCTATGGAAATTAAATGATGCTTTCTTACATGACTCATTTCCTACTTCATTTATAGATGAAGTTTTGGAGAATGTAGGAGGACATAAATCTTACTCATTTACTAATGGATTTTCTGGGTATCACCAAATTAAGATTGTGTAGGAGGATGGGCATAAGAAAACATTTGCAATAGAATGGGGATGTTATCAATATATAGTCATGCCTTTTGGGTTGAAAAATGTGCCAGTAGTATTTTCTTGATTTGTTGTCGCATATCTTAAATAATTTATTCATAAATTCCTAGAATTATATTTGGATGAGTGGACAGTGTTTAGTTTGTTAAAAGACCATGTTGAAACTCTCTGCTTGATGTTGGACAGATATAGACAGTTCGATATTTCCTTGAACTTGAAGAAGTGTATTTTATGCGCACCATTTGGTATCTTTTTGGGTCATGTAGTATGTAAACAATTACTTTTGGTTGATCTTGCAAAGATTGTTGTTATTATTGATTTTCCACCACCTACTTCAGTGTGATAACTGTGAGAAACATTGGGTCACACAAGGTACTATAGAAAATTTATTAATGGATACATCCAAATCGCATCCCAATTGTAAAATTTGTTGAAGGAGGTCAAATTTCAATGGAATGGGGAATGTTAGCAAAGTTTGGATACCTTGAAGAAGAAATTGGTTACCGTGTCGATTTTAGTATTTCTAGATTCGAAGAAGGAATTCCATTTCCATGTAGATGTGTCATCTATAGCATTAGGCACATTTCTAGCTCAACTAGGAGAAGAATATTTGGATCATCCCATTTCATTTTCCAACAAAAATTTGTCGACTACTGAACAAAATTACACTACTACAAATCATGAAGGATTGGAAATGGTGTATGCACTATAGAAGTTTAGATCTTATCTGTTAGGATCACATTTTAATATGTACGCAGATCATTCTACACTGAGATACTTAGTCAATAAGCCAATGTTGGGGGGGGGTGATATGCAAATGACTGTTATTATTTCAATTGTATGATTTTGAAGTGATTGTGAAACCGGGAAAATTAATTACAGGACCTGATCATTTGTCACACATATTAATAGGGGGAAATGAAGGAAATTTGGATGACATTCTACCAAATGTGCACTTGTTCACAGTACAGATGGTGGATTATTACTTTGCATATATTGTCTAGTTATTGATCATAGAAGTAGCCCCACTCTACTTTAAAATTGCACAGAAGAAACAGTGAGTAGTAAAGGTATCATATTATCATCTCATAGCGGGGAATTTGTATAAGTTGGGTGCATATGGTATTCTTCAGTGATGTCCATTGAAGCACAAGAGGCCTATGATATTATCGGAGGCACATGAAGAAATTTCGGGAGGCCACTATGCAGGGAAAGCGATGACTCATAAAATTTTATGTGCGGGAATTTGGTGGCCCACCCTTCAAAAGGATGCTAAGGAGTGTTGTCATACTTTTGATGTATGTCAGCAAGTTGGGAAGCCATCCAGAAGAGATGATATGCCATTAATACCACAAGTTATGTTGTAGTATTTTGAGAAATGGGCAATTTATTTCATTGGACCAATCAATCCACCAACAAAAAGGTCATGATCAAGATATATAATCACTGCGACAGATTACTTGACCTGATGGGATAAGGTAGAACCTATCAAAGATTGCATCTTAGAGACTGTTCTATGGTTTCTATTTGAGAAGGTTGTCACAAGGTTTGGATGTTTGATAATCCTTATGAGTGATCAGGGGACCCATTATTTGAATAAAAAGATTGTTTATTTGACTAAAGAATTTCATATTTATCACCAGAAGAGAACACCTTATCACCCTCAGGAGAATGGAACATTGGAAGCATTTAAAAAGATCCTAGAGAATGCGCTGACAAAGATATGTAATGTTGAGTGAGTTATTATTGAGTTGTGTCCATGGAGGTTTTGTTTGGTTAGATAAGTCAGTTTCGATAGAGACACACACTATTGCATTGATTACAAGATTTTCCTTGGCATGGGAAGACCCACTACCTCTATTCACGAATAAGACTCAGGAAAAAACATTAGTGGAAAGAATGAAGGACAGATATGGCACACATACAAGAGAACATTGATTAGACATAGAAAACATCAATGATGATTCTGTCAGGTTTTCAACGCAGGTGCTAGCTTGCAAGTTACTAAGGAAATGTCATAGAGATCAGGTGCTAAAAGGAGTAATAGTAGCAGGAGTGCAGATGAACTAGGCAATATTTTTGGTGAATGAATTTTTAACTGATTGTAGGGAAGCATAGGAGAAAGTAACATAGTTCCATTATGCTTGGTTATTGATTTTAATTGCATTGGTTGCTTGAAGGGATTCGGAAGAAACTCAATTCCTAGAAGGTATGCAACAACCATTCCTGGCAACAAGGTATGTTTCTTTGTGGCATATTGTGCACAAGAATAGGGAAATGGATAACAATACCACCTTCTACATATATAAGGAGAAAATATAACAATGCATTGAGGAAACATCGTGCATTCTACCTTAGACATTGGAATCATACAAATAAATCGTGTGATTCAGGGAAAGGGCACGCCACATGTACATTCAAGAAAATATGGATATGGATCAATAATGGTTGTAGACTAGCTACAAACTAAAATAACAGGATGTCAGCCAGATTTTCAATGAATGGGAAGCAGAGTGGAAAACCTTGATGATAGAAAAAACACAGAAGGAGACACAACAACCATAGAAGGATCAAGAATAAGAATAGGAACATGAAGAGAAAGGGAATGGTGCATGCGACACTCAAACAACACCACCCACTAGAGAGAAGAGAAAGGAGTGATCAATGCATAAACATAAGAAGAGAAAAGCCTCAAAGGAAGTGATTATCTAGGCCTTGACTGAGAATGACTTGGAGAAGAATGGGTATCAAGTCAAAGAAGTAACTGAAAAAGCATTTATGCAAGCTGCACAGAAATAGGAAGAAATGCACATGAATGTGTAGGCACAGATAGCTACATTGCACTAGATTTTGGAATCAACCAAGATAGCGTCATCCCAAACAACAAAAGAAGAGTGGATAGAGAGCATAACAAAGATAACGGATTCATCACTGACAACATCACAACCACCATCAACATCAGCAGAGTGTTGTATCATGAATATATATGTAGTGGCCATAGAGTTCCCCGTGATAAAAATGAAGGAGCATCCACAAGCATTAAGCCATATTAAATTAATGTTGTCATAGTTACCCATGAATGTGATACATAAAATGCATACAAGTGTTACACAAGATATCTAGTTGTGTGTAGAATCTACTTCTATGAATTTATCCAAACTAAATGTAGACAACAATGCACTACATGCAAAGTATAGTAAATTCATGTTGGAATGGGACGAGGCTATGCAAAAAACATCAAGGTTGCAAAAATCAATGCAGGAGGTATACAGCAACTTCCCAGAGGTACCAATTGAAGTATATACTCCCTTAGAAGAGAAAGTAACAAAGATAAGTGAAGCTATGCAGGGATTTCACGCAAATATAGTATATTTGGAAGCTCTCACAACACCAACTATCCCACCAGAGGAAAGGGATAAATGAGAGAATACAACCATGACAATCGTAAAGAGAATTAGGAGCTTGGATGAGGAATGCACAAAGTTGTATGAAGAGATTACACAAGTGTGGACTCAATTGTTGGAGAATGCAAAGTCACAAACAGTAGAATAGAGGTTATAGATTGTGAAGGAGAAGGCATAGAAGATCAAAGATACAATGATCATTCTACCACCAATAGAGTGAATGGTTGTAATAGTTGAGAATAGGCAGTTACACCAAGATATAAACCAAATAAGATATGAACATTAGACTCTCGCGTAGAATCTTGAGACGCTACAGGAGGAGGCCTCCCGGGTGACAGAAAAACTTGTAGTTTTATAAGGCATAGTGAAGCAAGAAGTGCAAGACAGTGCAGAGAAACTGAAGACCCCCATTATTGCATAGACAATAGAGGGGATTTTGATGCAAGAAGCACAAGCAAAGAATAAGGTCGCAAATGTAAAGGAATTTTAAGAATTTCATTGTGATGTGGAAGGGAGTGCAGCAGAAGGCTTGAGTGGCTCAAGATGAGCCACAGGTGAGTGTTGGGGGCCTATTGGGACAAGATTTTGGGACCAGTTTTGGGAACTACCTAGTGAACACAAAAGAAGAAAATAAAGTTGGTGCACTTTTTCATACATGGGTCAGCATGCACAAAAGGAGGAATACCTTTGGAAGCCGTTAGGAATTTTGGGTCCATTGATATGGGATAAGCCCTATTGTAATTGTATAAATATGTAAGGTTTTTTGGGTAGAGATAGTGAAAGAGATAGAAAATAAGTATGTATGAATGAATGTGAGTATCCAATGTATGTGATGATGAAAGAGTGAATAACGATAGAGATAGATAGAGGAATAGGAGAATGGAAAGGGCATGATGTATGAGTGCAGTGTACACATTTTGTAATGGATGATTCTGAATAATATAATAAGAAGTCAGTCATTGTGGACATATCGCATCTTGGGTGAACCACGTTAAATATGGTGTCTATGTATCATGATGTGTTTTTTGTTTTCTTTATGTGTGCATATGATATATGTATGTTATTCTAAATGTGTTACATGTTATTATGTTTCTACACACATGATATATTGTATAATGAACTAATGCTAAGTATCATGGTTATGAGAACTGACTCCCATCCCTTCATCATTGTGGAAACATGGTTCCTATAGTTCCCATAGATACCTCAGGTGAGACTTCACCTACTTGCGGGTGATGCTGAAAGGGTCAGTATCTAAGGGTTTTGCTGGTGAATTCATGTTGAACCCTGAGTCTTCCCACTACATGCCAACACTTATGTTTAGTACACTCTGAAGCATAGTAACCACTCTTGTGGCATGCAAATCATTTCACTTTGCTCATATCCCTTTTTTTTCCATCATGTAAAGTTGATTCTCCACCTGTAGTCCCTTTTCTCTTCCTTGCTTGACTACAGAAAGCTAGATTCTCACCATCACCCTTCTATTGGAATGCTAGATATTCCTCCCAAATCTCCTCCTAGATGAAACTATCCCATAGCCTGTCAAACTTGGGAAGTGTCTCCCATGCAAAAATTCCCTTGATGAATGGGTCCCATGGCTTAGTGAAACCATTCAGGGCGATCATCACCATCTCTTCATCTGTCATGACTTCCCCAAATACTACCAATTAATCACGTACCAGAGTGGTATTGATTAGATATCTAGTAATTGTATTTGATCTATTCATCTTGGTGTTTCTAAACTTCTCTCTCAACACAATCTTCATTTTTGCATTACCGCTCTGGAAAAAAATTTCCATAGCTTCAAACATTTCCCTAGCTGAATTCTTCTCAGATAAGTGAAGAATCAAGTGATCCTTCACCGCATCTAAGATGATCCTCTTGTATTTCAAATCCTTTTGATTGTGGACTTCCAGTTCTTTTGATCCAATGGTGAGATCACAGTGGTATTTGCAAACTCCCACAACCCATTCTCCGTGAGAATCAATGTAACCCTTGCCTTCCAAGGAATGAAGTTAGATGCACACACCAACCTATCATCAAACCTCAAACCAGTTGTGGCCATATCCAAATCATAATTTTAATGAGGAATATAAACTAATGGAATTTAGATCTGTTGTAAAACCTGTGAAAAAATCATTGTTTGATCCCCTTCAGAGTATTAGCTCTAATACCATGTTAAATTTCCTTAAACCCCAATCACTATAATTAATTCCTAGTAAATCCTTGCTGAAATAAAAATGCAGATCTACTAAATAAAATCACACTCATATTCTTAACCATATATTGCAATAGAAGTAAAAACAAGAAACCAAACATATGTACATAGATATTTTTGGGTAAATTCCCCTGGAAAAACCCCTAAGGGAAAACCATCAACGAGATGATTATATTATGAAAATCAGGGCTCCTATAAAAGGAAAAATGACCCACTGAGAGAAATACTAGAAAAAAACATGATTGAAAACCCTATGTCATATATACATTCATGTTGGTTGTATGATGGTCGTACGGCCTAGCCATATACAGTACGGCCCACTGAGGGTTGTACAGTTGTTTTCATAGCTTGCATGGAGCCATACAAATTGTATGGTCCTGGTATGTACACTATACGATGGCCTATAGGTGGTTGTATGGCCTTACCTACACATTGTACAACCCCTTAGGTCCTCCTCTGCCTATTGTACATCCTCCTTGTAAAAGAACTCAACCTCTACCTTGCTGGTATGACCCTCTTGAGTCTCTCTTAGTTGTTGTATTCTCTCTCTCGTTGTCTTTGACCTACAGAATGAAAGTACTTCTTCGCTCTATGAGTCATTGATTCCAAATCAATATGTCTCTTCCTCTCCCTTGGCTTCCCTTTATAATATTGAGATTATCCCTAGCCCTAATCTCCAAAGTGATCAATGGATGAGATTAAATATCCCTCACTTGAGATCAATTGCTAAAATTCATTTAATTATCTTAAATCATTAATGCCAAAAACTTAGGCATTTTATTTAATTAACCCCCATTAATTATAAAATGACAGTCACTTTAAGAATTAAATTATTAGAGTGAATTTCCAAAGTTTTGAGAGGTATTAATGATGAATTCCACATGTTAGACACAAACCAATGTGGAAGTACATGTATGAGTTACAAAAAATCAAAAAAACGTTTATCCCAACCTCAAATATTTTGATTATATGATATGTCGCATCTCAAACAATGTTTCCCATGTTATGTATCACACATCCTTAACATTTTCACTCTTGTGACGGGGCTTCTTTCTCTTTTTTTCTTATTTTCCTTTATCTTCTTTCCTATTATTTCCCTTATCACATCCTCACAAAATTATTATTGTGCCTCGAACATTTTTAATCCTATGACATGTCACTCCTTGAACTTTTTAATCATTTGATAAGGGTCTCGCCCTGTTTTCACACTAAAGGAAAACTTATGGTTGTGCGACATATCACACAAAGATTTTGTTCGTGTGATACACTGCATCACACTAAAATTTATATGTTTGTGACCAAAGGCTCTCTTCTTCCTTGTTCTTCATTTATTTCTCACTTCTCCTTCATATCTTCGTTATATTTCTCCTTGTCACATCATCGAAAACTTTCAAGCCTCCGATGTATCCTTCTCTAAACAATTTTTCCAATGCGACAAGGCTCCAACCTTGTTTTCCATGCTCACTAAAGTTTGTGGGTGCGACATGTCACACCAAAAAATTTTGTGGTGGGATACATTGCACCATACAAACTTTTCCTCGCCTCTATAGCCAATCAAAATGTGCCACATGTCCTCCAGGAAAACTTTTCCTAGGTTGTGACATCCAATCAAACCATGCCACGCGTCCTCCCCAACCTGGTGGCCTTCATTGTTTCGCATGAAATTTATTTTCATGTGATATGGGTTTTATCACATGAATATTTTTTTCATGTGATACACCTTGTATTGCATGAATAAAAGCTTCATGTTATACACAATAAATGACCAGTTTGGCTTAAAAACTTTGCAAAACAACTTCCAAATTCCTTCATAATTTTTCTAAGTATTCTCTTCCAAGGAACACACTTCTTCAATTCCCTATTAACTTCTCTACACATCAATAAAAATATCTTAAGGCCTTAGAATCAAAATTGACCAAGTATAATTGAGGAAGGATAGGCTCTTATCATTGGTTTACTCAAGAGGAATGGCTATGCATGCCATGGTTTTGAGCCTCACATAAGTTCATATGCATCCTCCATGATAGGCCTAGGATTCCAAGTGTCACAAGACCCTAAAAATTCATCTTAAATAATATCTTAAAGTAACAAGTATATGAGCTAACCTTTTCACTTCAAGGATCTACAAGCCTCTTTAAACTTAGTAATCTCTAAGTCTTATATNATATATATATATATATATATATATACACCAACATTATAGTATACACTATCATCATGCTTAGCATCAACCTCATCAACACATATATGAATGCGGAATAAAGGATCACAAAGAAAGAACATAGCTTTCTCAAATTTATCATAATTGTTATCACCATTAAAAACAATTGTGTGAAATCGAGATATTTGGACTTAGTGAGATGCTAGACTGGTTTGGAGGCTTTACAAACTAGAGGACATGGCTAAATATAGAAAGAAAAGGATAAATCTGACAAGGTGCTAAGGTAAGGGGACTCGATACATCGCAAAGCCCGAGCTCTCCAGGTCGACAGTCAAGAATGATTTCGGGGGGAGGAGTTGTGCGGAGGATAATTCCTGAAAGCAGGCCAAAAACTAAACCATGGTTTTTGGTTGGGACCATGTGGCTGCACCGGGTGCATTGCGGGGTGAGAAGCGGGTTGACCCAAACCACTTCCTCGCGCCCCAAAAATTGGAAAAGTGTATAAAGGGAATTTGTTGTTTATTTTATTATTTTTCAAAATACTGGAACTTTTGAAAGTTGGCGTGACCACCCTCATTCAACTACAACTCAACAGTACGCCAATTTCACGCCATTTCCACTCATTTCCAGGTATTTTTCATTGTCTCCATGGACCCTATCATAACTTCAGTAGCAAAGCAAAACCTTGTATCAAATGAAGAATCCCTAATTGACCTAGATTCAAACATTTTCGACACCGAAATCACCATTTCACCCATCCATATGTCTAGAAGTAATTTTTCTGATAATGTAGGAAAGCATATACCATTCCTTGAAGCATTCCAGACCACCATAGTCCCTTATGATGTTGAAGTCCCTTTTTTGTTGGGAAAAACACCCTACAGACTAGCAAATAGAGTTCAGACTTTGCATGCAGATTTGACCAAATAGAAATTACTTTCTACCTACATCCCTAGATTTAAATCCCCTTTTCTCAGTAAATGCATGGAAAGATCCACCTACCTTGTTACCGGTGTTTGATGTCGATCCTCCATTGTGCTTGATTACTTGTTCGCAATGCTCCTTCCAAAGATGACCTGCACTCAAGACAA
>JASDQU010102893.1:187383-219818 GCA_032191745.1 Picea mariana | reverse complement strand
AGAGTTTCTTTGCTATATTTTTTCCTCCTCCAAATGGTACCCCTACCCCTTCTTTTATAGGCTAGAAGGAGCTAGGTTTTTGGACGAACCCTCGGCCATGCATGGCCGGGAGTTTCAGTTAACTCACCCATAGCTTTTTGTTCCGTCAGAAACTTTCCTTTTTTCATGCTTTTGTAGGTACACATGGGTTGTTGTGAGTCAACCAGCATGTACACGCGTGCAGTAATGGGCTAGGGAATGTGGGCCTTTACACAAGAGTATTTTCAAAGAGTTGTTCAGCAGAGTTTTGGCAAAGAAGGGATATCATTTGGCATGATGCCAGGTAAGCATGTGTGGTGCAATTTAGGGTTATAACAGATGCCCCCTAATGTGTGAGGTCAGAAGAGCATCTAATGGCTGAAATACATTACCAATATTTACTGATGTGCCGAACGATTGAGCCCAAGGATTAGGAACCAGGAGGTGTCGTCTGCAAAATAACAAATGTCTCACCGAGGCAGGCATACCCATACTCGGGATAAAATAGAACCATGTCTACCAATCAAATACACTTTAGATCAATTTCAAATAACTATAAAGAGTAGCCACGAACAATACACAGTGAAGCTACATCTCGAAATTAGAAAGATATACATATAGAGTATCCATCTTCCAGAAGCTAATTTGGCCTGATGGCTAGAGATGAGATTTTCAGAGCTCGAGCAACAATTTCAAAATCTTCAAAACTCGGGTAGGGGTGTAATATGAGTGTATGACTGCACTACCCAGAGGTCTTCGACAAATTGTCGGTCATTGACGTGATAATCTTGATGATCATACTGAAGGCTTCAATGATTTCAAACAAGGACTTGATTAGATGTTCGGGATGGCCGGGTATGTGGACAAGAGACATTTTGCAGAGGGGTCGACTCAGTTTTAGTGACAAACTTCCCTTGGACAATAGCACAACATGTGATGAGACTCAGGCAGCATATATGTTAATCATAAGTCTACGAAGCAGGAGGCAACGCAAACTCTCCATATGTTTGGGAGGCCAAAAAAGTGACAAAAAGAGGCCAAAAAGTCTATAAATAGAAGCTAGCAACTCATTATCACCATTACTGATTTGGAAATTGACTCTAGAGCCAAAAGACCCCCTTTTCTAAAAACGGTGATTTTGGAAGCTAAAGTGGACGAAACAAACTTCCGCTTGGACCAAGTAAGTACAAACTCCCTTATCTAGCTATTTAATTCTTCAATTTTTTCTTTAAGTTAATTTTTTGGGTGGGCGTCGACCTTAAAAAATTCGGCCCTAGGTACACGCGGGCTGTCTCTGGATAGGCCGCGTGTACACTCAGGCAGAGTAAAGGTTGCCCACATGTACACGCAATTGTCGCCTCTACAGCTCACGTGGACCCCCCCTTTGTAGAAAAAAGAATTAAAAGGCAAGTGCTTACCCTCCTGAACCTTGTTGTGTTGGCAGGATGTATGTCCAGTGGAGGGAAAGGGAGCATGAAGCAGTGAGTGAGTTGGTTGCGGGAGATCCAAATGTCGTGGTCGTGTTGATGCAATGCGGTTTACTGAAGTTCTTTCTGTGTCCATTTATGCATGCACAACCAAGGCTACTGAATGCCTTGATTGACTATTGACACCCTAATGCAGAGGCCTTTATGTTAGAGGGGAAATCACTGGTGCCCACCACCGAGGATATCTATTTTTTGACTAGTCTCTCAAGGAGAGGGGAACCAGTCAACTTCAGGACGTTTCCTATGGGACCAAGTAAGATATTGAAACTGATAGTCGAGCACTGTGAGGCTGGGACTAATCATGCAGGCTCCCAAGTACCTATCAGTAAGATCACTAACCTATCGCTACAGGCGATATTATTACTGATTGGGCGGATTACTGGTTCTGCAGCCTTGCATCAGGATTCTTGCACACAGATGAACTGTGTGATCCAGTGCTTGCATGCACAGATTTTTTACTGGAGTACCACATTACTGGAGTGCATGAAGAGGCAATTGACAAATTGTCGACAGTGGACACAAAGTAATTTCAGGTTCGGGACGATCTTGTGTTCATTTTTCTTTGAGAGAGTTCTAAGCTTTAGCCCTCGGGAAGTAGTACGAGGACATCATGCCTCATTTCCTATAGTGTGTAGATGGGCAGTATTACTGTCGTGATAGGGTGGTGGAAGGACCAATGAGTCCTTCAATGATGACTTCTTTGTGTGGCTGTCACGGCAGATCCCTGTGATCGAGGACTACCCATATGCAGGGATAGATTTTTTTAGAGATCCTGAGATACCCGTGCCTCTTGGTGAGGAGCGAGGGGAGATGGGTAAGTCTCCACCTTTGTAGTTTTTTTGTTTGCATATGTAATTTTTATGTCATTTTTATGATATATATCATTTTTTGTATGCCAATGTATTTGACGGGTAAATGTTTGTTGCATGCAGATGTAGGACCCGTGTGACCTGTCGATTATGCACAGAACAGGCATCGTCCTCGGCCAGAAGCCGCAGCTGCCGCCACCAGAGGAGCAGCAGTAGCAGAGAACCTCCTAGCCGGGGAGGCTGAGAGATTCCTTAGATGAGTTGAGCGGAACTTTACTGCACTCACTCGCACAGTCCTAATGGCAGAGATAGAGGACCTACCGCCATCCATGTAGTCTCATGTTGTGGGGTCACCTCGGACGTGGGTCTGATTGTTTAGGCGTTTAGCCCATGCTGTGGACTATTATAACAGGGCCCATAGGCCCTGAACCTATTTAGACTTTTTATGTGCCACGAGCACTTACTTGTATATATTTTTTGAGGGCATAATCCCTGTGACTCGTTATTAGTCCCATTTTTTAGGTGCTTGCATCCATCTATGTACTTTGGTTGTTTTATGATGTTATATATGGTTTTTTTATCTTTTGTGTCTTATGGATCGCATGTGCAAAAATGTATTTACATGCTTATGTCAACGTTCTTTCATATGTGTGCAAGATGCCAATCTAAAATTTGATTAGCTAGAGTATCTGTAATTTGGTTTAATCTCCTAGGAACATGAAAATATGTAATATAATCAAACTTTCGTTCTAAGAGACGTACCCTAAGGAATCGTTGGTGTAAAGTTGGATCATGAACCCGGTATACTCTGTTTAGCTATGACACAACTAGTTGAGCGTCAAGATAGACCCGGAGATGAGAGATACCTAATGACAAGGTGTCACGAAGCAACTCAATAACTGCACTATGATCGGCGACATTATTTGTGGTGTCACCTAAGCATATACCTATGGAAGATAACAACTGGCCCTGAGGTGTGAAGATTACCCAAGCTGCGGAGGCAAGCCTCCACGTGTGCCAACTAGCACCATCTTCATACCCAATTAACACCTCGGAATCACTTGACATCTGCCATATTGACGAAAGATAACATCAATAACACATCCATAACACTTAAAAGAAACTAAAAAGTAATAGTACAAAGACTATACATATGTTACAGAAAGTTACCCATAGTGACCTGTCTATGAGTAATACTTCTTGAGGTAGAGCCCATTTCTAGGCTCCGCCAAAGAATTCCCTTCAAAATCAACCAAATGATAAGTGCCTTTTTTAATACCTCTTTTATGATGAAGGGTCTGAACCACATGAGTTTAAACTTTCCTGCCCCCAGGGGGTCCTTATCTTGGTCATAGACCAGGACAAGGTCGCCTTCAGAGAAAATCTGAGGACGAACAGACCTATCATACTGACACTTGACCTTATGTTTGTGAGCCTCATTGGCCAGGGCCGCATCATGATGCTGCTCATTGAGCTGCTCAAGGTGTACTAACTGTTCTTCAAGTGGAGAAGTGTCTGGCAATACTTGTACTGCCAATTTTAGAGATGGGATCTGACATTCGATGGGCAAGACTACCTCCAGCCCGTAAACAAGTTGAAAAGGTGAGAAACTGGTTGTAGTCTTAACAGATGTTTGGTAATCCCATAATGACGAGTATAACATCAAATGCCAATTTGACTTGGTTGAGTTGATAGTTCGTTATAGAATAGTCTTAAGAGTTTTGTTTATAGCTTCCACCTACCCATTGGCTTAGGGGTAGTAAGGTGATGAATGCTCTTTCCGTAACCCAAGATTTGATGTTAATTCGGTCATCATTTGGTTCTGAAAGTGACTGCCATGGTCAATGACAATCTCTCTCGAGATGTCGAACCTTGCTATGATCTGGTTGAATAAGAAGAGAGTTGCAGTCTCTCCATCATCTTTAAACGTTGGCATAGCTTCGACCCACTTAGTGAAGTATTCGATGGCTACGATGATATAGTAGTGCCCCCTTGCTGACGGGGGGTTGCAAGTAGTGTAATCAATCCCCCACTTAGTGAAGGGACCAACTGTGATGATAGGAAACATAGGAGCAGAATGTGCCCTCATCTTCTGAGAGAAGATTTGGCATGGATGGCACTTCTTGATCGATTCGATACAATATTTGATAAGTGTCGGCCAAAAGTAACCTGCTTGTAGAATCTTTTGGGTTGTTTCCAACCCAGAAAAATGACCACCACAAGCTCTAGTATGGAAATCGTTGAGCATGATGATGGCCTCCTCATGTGTGAGGCATCGACGTAATATGCAGTCTACACCTCTCTGATACAATGTATCATCGAGTATGAGATAATTCTTATCCTAATGGTGTATCTGTCGACGCTCGTCACGAGAAGCAGAGGTGGGGCACTTACAATTCTAGAGATAGATAAGTATATCTCCATACCAGGGATTTGAAGATGTAATCAAAAACATATCTCCCCAGATAGGCGATTCCTCAAGCACAACGTCACCTGACTCAACCGGAAGTTCTGAAATAAGCTCTGCGAAGACCAATGACTTTTTGGACTTTGCTAAAACGAAGTCTAAGTCAAATTATTGGAGGATGACTATCCATCTACTGATTTTTCCACCTATAACCCGTTGTGTCAACATGTACTGGAATGGATTCACGACAACAATGACGGTGGTCTTGCGAAACAAAACATAGTGACAGAACCGTTGAACAGCATGAACTGCTGCCAACGCAAGTTTTTCGATATGAGAATAATTGATTTTCGGTCGTACGAGGCCTCGACTTAGGTAATAGATCATGTATTCAGAGAACGAATCATCTTCCTAAACTAAAACCATGCCAATGGTTGACTCTGCGGCAGCTAGATATAATAAGAAATATTTGTTATAGTTAGGTGGTCGTAGCAGAGGTGCAGTTTTGAGGGGGTGTTTTAATGCATCGAAAGAGCGTTGAGAAGCTTCATCCTAGAAAAAATGAACGTCTTTCTTTAGTAAACGCATAAAGCCCTTGGTGATTTCGGCATAGTTGGTGATGAAGCATCGTAAGAAGTTCGCCTTGCCTTGTAGACTCTGAAGTTGTAGGATTGTGCGTGGGGGGGGCAGCTGGATTATTGCCTCCACCTTAAGAGGATCGACCATGATCCCTGTTGTTGATATGATGAAACCTAACAAATGTCCTGATGTTACACAAAAGCTGCACTTGTTTGGATTCAAGTGAATCCTAAAGTAGCAACAGCATTCAAAGATTAGTCTAAGGTGTATGGGATGATCCATTCTCTTGCGAGAGCGTGATGCTAAATCATCTAGATAGGCCTCGACTATATGCTTGAGGTCATGAAAAGCAAAAGACATGGCCCGCTGGAATGTGGCTCCAGCATTTTTAAGGCCAAAAGGCATCTTACGATATGCGAATGTACCCCATGAACAAATGAATTTCGTTTTATGTTGGTCTTCGGGTTTGATTTGGATTTGATTATATCCCGAAAAACCGTCCATGAAAGAAAAGGCTTCACAACCAGCACATTCATCAATGATATGGTCAATGAATGGTGTTGGAAAATTATCTTTGGGACATGCCTTGTTTAAATCACGAAAATCGGTACATACATGAATCATGCCTTGTTTTTTATTGACCGACACAGGATTTGACACCCATTGAGTCAAATGGATAGGATAAATAAAACCTGCCTTTAGAAATTTCTCAACCTCAATCTTGATGGCTACTGCTTTCTTGGGATTAACTGGACAAAGTTTTTTTCGAATAGGCTTGGCATTAGGATACGTTGTGATTTCATGTTCAACTATTTTCATATCGATACTTGGCATTTCTTCATAAGACCAGGAAAAAATGTCGTGAAATTCCTTGAAAAGATCTGTGTAAATTTGAATCTCTTCAAGGGAGAAATCTACTCCGACGAAGACACTCTCCATGACACCAAGGTTTTGGGAGATGTTGATGGGTATAGTTTCAACGATAGTCTTCATATTGCCCTCAGCATTAATTTCCTATGTAGCTAAGAGATTAATAGGACATGGTTGATCTCCCGTTATGGTAATGGTGAATTCTCCTGCTTCGATTCGGATTAACTCTGGGAGAAAATATGATCTGTGATGAAGATCTTCCCAAGGTTTGTCCAGACTAGTCGTTGCTTCGATTACTACTTCATCAGAAGGCAAGACTAAGTCTAACGAATCGATGTTAGCGAAGGAACCCTGAGCCCAAATAGGCTCTAGAAGTGGATCTAACTCTTGTGCAGGAGTCCGATCAGGGTTAGTTGAAGCTTGTTGGACTAAAGAGTATGCTACCTTAGTGGTAGACAAGGGCATGGACATGCCTGGGTGCCCTGTCTCATCCATCATGGCTGATGGGGAAGGAAGAATCCAAGGATCCTCAAAGTAAGTCGTGCGAAACGACGAAACTTGAAAAATCTCAACCTTATGGTGATTAGATATAAATTTGATATCGTCGTGAGGTGGTGGGAAATCGAAGGTACCCATCAAGGATGGGCACAAACCAACTCCTACGTTAACGACACCTGGTTGAGGATTATCAATCATTGGGACCGTGGATTCCCCCAAAGCTGGGTCAGGTCTGGAGAAAGACAATTGATCAATGGTCACTATCCGGCCCTCGTGTGGAAACAACAAGACTCGGAAAACTATAGCAACCACAACTTGCATAGCATAAGTCCAACTCTGTCCTAACAAGAGGTTATAGTTGAGGGGAGCATCGACTACCTCTACTTCGACACACATGGCTTTCCCTCCTAACTGCACAAAGAAATAAGGAACGATGCCATCTGGTCGGAATGAACAACCGTCGAAAGAAGTGAGGAGAGTAGGTGATGGAGACAAAACGGGCTGGCCAATGGCCTTCCAGCATGCTAACGACATAACGCATGTCGAGGTGCACTCGTCGACCACTGTGCGGAAGATATTTCGAGTAAAAGTTTTCATGGGATGAGCCACTACTATCTGAAATGCTACGTGGTAAGGCAGACGAGATTTTAAGTTGGTTGTATCTAACATGATGGTGCCTGGATTACAAGTCTCAGTAGAGCCCAAAGTGGTTAACAAGGCTTTCCTCTGAGCAGGGCAGCTTTGGAAGACCTCCAAAGAAGACATCGCACAAGGGGTTTGTGATAAATCTTCCACCATGGAGTAATTATAGGCAGCCCTTGCGTTTGGGTTGTGAGAATATTTTTTAAATGCACCCTTTGGAATGTGTGTCATTGTTTCTCCCAACGTCTTCTCAATCTGTAGAGGAAGAGATGGGAGATCATCTTCTTTACCCTTCTCAGAAGCGCTTGGTTTACTATAATCATGCACTCTAGTTGATATGAAAGCATCACCCCTAACCATATATATGTTCACGGATGAGGAATTGTTTGGAGGCGGGAAGGTTTCTTGGTTGCCCCCTTCTGTGCTCGTAGAGGCTTGAGTTAGATTTTGCCCATGTTGAAAGGGATTAGCCAACACTACTTGTTGTTGCTGTGTGACAAACTTTTGGGCCTCTATAAGTCAAGGACAAATATGGGTCAGGTGGTCTTCCGCGCACAAGTTGCATGGATACCTCGCCTTCTATTTTTCCGTGTTGTCCCTGCCAGCATTATCAGTGGGTTTTTTATCCCCCTTACCCTTCTTTCATTGTTTTTTCTTCCCTGCAGGCTGTTGGGTGGCCTTTGGGTTAGTCGACTTCACGATGTGTACTTCCGACGTTTGGGTAGGGGGAGCAGCCAAAGCAGTAGTTTGGTTGGTCGTTGTATGTTGTATGTATAACTATCACAACTGCTTTGTCAATTGCTCAGTGAGCTTGGTTTGTGCTGAACCAAAAATACCATCGGCATGTGGTCCATCTCTCTGTCTAGTCTTATCCAGTATCGAATGTGGCGCATCTGGCAAGATGTTGTATAATAAACCAGACTGAGAATAGATGAGCTCAAACTGTTGAGCCCTCATGATGGCATATTCTTCGGAGAAAACTCTGGATGTCGCGACGTCTTTGGATAACTATGGGACCAAAGACTTAAGGAACCACTCAGGCAGGAATGCTGGTGGGACTAGTACCTTGATTAAACTCTTCCAGCGTCTCCACTCTCGTATATGATCAGAGATATGGTCTGTTGTTGTCTGTTCAAAATTGGTGAGCATCTCTGTGCCAGCGTTGTATCTCACGGGTAATTAGAAATGGTTAAGGAAGGCCATCACCAATTCACCAAAAGAAGAGTATCTTGAGCGATCGAGCTCGATGTACCATTTCGCGGCACTCCCAATGAGAGTACGTTGAAACAATCGCAACTGTACGGAGTCATATTTCAATGAGTTAGATGAGCACCAAAGATGAAAGGTAGTCACATGATCACCTGAATCTTCATTATTCTTGGCCTCAAAATTTGGAATGTCCGAAGGCAACTTCGCCAGCATAGGAGGCCAACGTGGATCGTGACAAATGAGTTCATTCAACAACCTTGTCAAATCTGGCAAGTGTAAAGTCGCCAGGAATGGTAGTTTGGGTTGCTGTTGATAACATGGGGAAAAGGGTCCTGGAGTTTGACTGGCACCAGGTTGCCAGGAAAAGTTTGGTTGCTGGCCCAGATTCTGGTAGAAACCATGGCCTTGACCAGCGTAAGGATTTTGCATCTGTAGAGACATCATCGGCTGATTTCCCAAAAAGGACATAGAGTGTTGGGCATGCATTGTATTCGAAGAACTTTGGGAAGGATTACCCCATGCCGGTCCCGTGGAGATAGGCATAGTAGTCTGTACGAGGTTCCATTGACTGTGGAAAGAATTACCCCAGAACAGCATTCCAGAGGAGGGAACGGTTCCTTGTCCTAAATTCCAAGGTCCTGCTATGTGTGCCCCCTGTGCAGGAATAGTACCATGCGCAAGAGTAGATTGTCCAAAAATGGGGTTTCCCCTAGTCGGGAGAGTGGCTGACAAGAATTTGTTGTTACCAAATGTTTTGTTCCAAGAAAACGGTGTCGAACCTACTGGCATAATATGCGAAGGTGGTCCCTAACTCCCCGCTCCAAATAAACTATTGTGTGTAGGTTGCCCAGCGGATTGCTGATGCGAACCACCGAGCGAAGGGGACGAAGGAGGGATATGACCTCCTACATAAGGAAAAGCATTAAAAGGGATAGGAGTGCCCCCAAAGTGACCTTGCAGAGGAGCACTAGAGCTCCCTGCCCCCAGACCCAAAGTTTGTAAAGTGGAGTAGGTTAGTACAGGACTTGTACCTGAACTAGGCATACTGTATGAGAAAGGAGGGCTTGTCACACTAGGTGTGAAGGGGGTTGTGGCCACCGCCATAGATGGGTTTGTTCCACTATGCGATGTTGTTACAGCCGAGACCATGGTGGATCGAATTGATGATGGTAGGTTAGGATATGAGTCTCCTGTGGTGACAACCATGATGGGAATTGAAGAATTCCCAGACGAAGTAACAGCATTTGTTTCCATTGTTGTGTGAGGCACTGTCTAGCATTCGTGAAATTGGATTGGTACAATAAACGGTGCCAAGATATCAGTGGTTGGGGTTTCAACTGAGCCAAGAACGGTTGCTTCAAGGTTCAAAATGGTCGATTCCTCTGGGGGTTGTTTGGGTACAATGGTTTGTAACCCAGTCGCTTCAAAAGACCCTTGTTGTTCTAGCTTCCGCCTTAATGGGGGTGGGGGTGGTTCCAGTGTAACTGACGGCAAGACAAGAAGCCTTCGTGACCGGCGGAGCTCGAAATCCTCCAATGTGAGAAGATCCAAGACACTCTAAGGTAGTCTAACCGTTCAAAAGTAACACACACTAAAAAGAATCCCCTAAGAGATAAGACAAGCAATCACTAAATTATTTGGAAGAACAATTACAACAACCAACACTAGAGCAACTTACCGATGCAAGTGCAACTCGAACACGAAATCACCCTCCAGGTATACTCTGCAAAGCATTGCCCGATGTCTGTCCTAGGCACCACGGTATACCCCCACAGTCACATGTGTATGTCCCTAAATAGATTGGCAACTAGGTTGCCAGCACGTGAACAGTCACCAAGCGGGTACAGTTGAAAGTCGGGTAGACCACAATGAGCAGGGTATCGAGCCCGAAACCTGTCAAGGGTATCAAGAGAAAATGGTCTAGAATAAAATTGAGGACCTCGAATGGATTCGAGACCCACGAAGCCCCGTGGAAAATGAAAACGACGGAATCCCAAAACAAGCCCTCTATATGTGTTCTCCACTACGATTGGTCCGGCTTTGGAGGAGTTATCTCCGCTACCTTCCCACACGTGACCTCGTGTTTAACCCCTGTGTTAGAGGGAAGTCCCAGATAACTTCCATGAAACTAGACTTAGACACTCCCTATCTCAGACTCCAATGTTTGGTTTTGAATGGCCTTGAAGAGTTTCCTCTCCAACCTAATCCAAGGCCCTAGTCCTGAACTAGTTTGTGAACCCTACAAACAGAAAAGTCTAGTAGATTTTAAAATTAGCGTTGCTTTTATGGATTTTTCTTACGTCAAGGGGTATGAGGGTGAAACTGATGATGTGTAAAAGATGAAAGCAAAAAATGAATAAAAAAGATGGAAACAAAACTTTTACTAAATGCAAAATTTCAACAACTTTTCACAAAGAAAGATTTTTAATTTTTCTAAGATTTTGGATAGCAAACTCAAAGGAATTTCACTCGACCATGAGCTACTTATGATCTAAGTGAACTGAAAAAACTTACGAAATAAAAGACTTTTCCCTAGCTAATGATGCAGAAACACACTCTTCAACCAAAGAAGAAAATGAAAAGAGATTTTTTTTTTTTATTTAAGTGCTAGTAAAGCAAGAAAGGGAAAATACTGACAAGCAAAAACCAAGAAAAACAATTCTGGCTTAAAGCACAGATCGTAAAGAATGAGATTAAAGAATAACACAATGGAAATTGTAAAAACAATGACTCTCACGCTTGTCTAAAAACCACAAGAAAACAAAAAAAAATTATTTTTCTGTCAACTTTTAACTGAGAAAAAGTAGGCTAAGGGTAAGGTGAATCCTAAGTTACTGACTGTGCAAACATATATTCAAACACCTGAGAGGAATACTTCTTATCAAAGGAGGGGATGACTACCCCACCCTGAACAAAAAGTAGCATGTACAAGCATGCGACTGTCACTCAAACAGCACGCGTGCGAATGCGTGTTGAACAGAAACAAAGGGCGTGTACACACGGGCTGACCTTGTATAGGCCGCGTGTATATCTAAACTCTAAGGAAAAATATGAAAACAGATAGACCAGACCAGGAAGAGACCTCTGGTATTGATAACCAGGATCCCTTGAAGGCTTGGATACTCTTTCTAACAGAAAAACAAATAATGCAAGGAAAAATAATAAGGCAAAAAACAATCTGAGATAGGACTGTTAGCAAACAAGACTCAAACATAATTCCAGAAAACCCCCTGAGAATGTGTGATTCTAACAGGGAAGAGAAGGACTGCCTCTGAGGTTCTCTGAACTCCTACACTCTACTGCTATCTCTACAGCTAGCGTTCACACATGGGCTGCAAGAGGATAGGGCGTGGGTACATGCATTCAAGCCTTATGCAGGCTGTGTGTACCTCTGTGTGTCCCGAAAAACACAGTCAAGCAAAATTCGGGGAAGGCTGGTATGGAAAACCAGACTCCCTGCTAGCTCAAACCTTACAGAAATGAAAAGAAAAGACAGGCAAGAAAAAACTAGTCTTTAAACTACCCAAAAACTAAATAAAAATTCTAGGAACCCTAAAGAGTATTCTCCCCAGTATGGTCTCCAATTCAGTTGTTGGGAAAAACACCCTACGGACTAGCAAATAGAGTTCAGACTTTGCATGCAGATTTGACCGAATAGAAATTACTTTCTACCTACATCCCTAGATTTAAATCCCCTTTTCTCAATAAATGCATGGAAATATCCACCTACCTTGTTACCGGCGTTTGATGTCGATCCTCCATTGTGCTTGATTACTTGTTCACAATGCTCCTTCCAAAGATGACCTGCACTCAAGACAAACAAAAACTATGCATGCATGCTACTTCTATACTAACGGGTTAGAAATCAAACATAACCTAATCAAACCATAGAAAGTTCATGAATTGGGACGGTAAAATCATTCTCTTTATTACTTAAAATGAGTCAACTTACAAAAGTTGAGACTGGCCACCGCTCCTTGAACCTGATCCTGGGCTCCTCTTCTTCTGTCCTTCAACTGCTTTGCTTTAAATCTCCTTTGGCATTAGGAAAGGCTAAAGGGTTGGGACAATGGAATACGTAAATGGGTAGAGTTTCTTTGCTATATTTTTTCCTCCTCCAAATGGTACCCCTACCCCTTCTTTTATAGGCTAGAAGGAGTTAGGTTTTTGGATGAACCCTTGGCCATGCATGGCCGGGAGTTTCAGTTAACTCACCCATAGCTTTTTGTTCCGTCAGTAACTTTCCTTTTTTCATTCTTTTGTAGGTACACGCGGGCTGTTGTGAGTCAGCCAGCGTGTACACGCGTGCAGTAATGGGTTAGGGCACGTGGGCCTTTACACAAGAGTATTTTCAAAGAGTTGTTCAGCAGAGTTTTGGAAAAGAAGGGATATCAGTTGGCCTGATGCCAGGTAAGCATGTGTGGTGCAATTTAGGGTTATAACACCCTTTCCATTTTCCCTAATTCATAGGTTGGTGCGCATAATAGTATTCAAAGGAAGAAAAGGTCGTCGTAAATAAACAAGGGTCTAAGGTCCTTTGTAGGGTAGAGAGTCTATCAATTCAAGATGCCCATGACATACCATAGTATTTCTCCGTAGTGTCTGAACCTTTATATGAAGAAAAGATAATTAGGTTCTACAGGGAGTGTCCATCAGAAGGCAGAGATCTATTTTTACAGACAATTGTCAAACTAGAGCATATTTCAAAGAGTATGTCTTTTCCAATGGATGTGAGTATAATGGTTATTGAGGTCCAATGGGTATGTTCCCTATTGAGTCAAAATTTAGGTGTATATAATGACAAACATGTGGTCGAGGTCATGTTGGTTTTCCTATTGGAATGTTTTCAGTCAAAGTCTGGTTCATCGGTCCATGTCATTTTTTATCAATTAATAGTTGATAATATCCATAAACAGCTAGTGAATTTTTTCTCTATAAGGCATTTCAGATATTACACCTATTTGTTGAAGATTTTCCTAGAAACAAATAAGAGAGAATTTCTTGAAGAAGCATTCATATCAATTGAATTTAAGAGGATTACATTGCTCATATTCATCAACAAAGTTATGTCTAGGGTTTACAGTTTTATCTTCAACACCAGGCTACCTAGAGTTCTGGATGACATGAGGAGCTATCTACAGCCAAATCCATAAAACAGAGTGGGGGATAGGGTACTATTCATGCATTCAACAATAATCTAGGTTTATGGTTGTCATGAATCCCCTTATCTATTGCTTATTTTTCTAACCCCCGGAGTATTTTCCCTTGAATTCATTAGGAAAAGAATCATATATGAGACAGAGCACTTTCTAAAATTTCACAAAGCCTCCAATCTCAAATTCCCTTTTATCATTGGACCCTTCATTATCAAAACTAGATCATGCTTATCTCAGATTCAAGCAAAGCTCAAATATTTTGGTTTTTCACATCTACAGGGAAGGAGATATGATCCACATCAAATCATATCCAAGARAAGACCAATGAACAAATGGGCCCCTTATGAGCATGAACATGTTGAAGGTTTTAATAAGCTGGCAAATCTAGAAGTTTGTGTTGATATGGAAGCAATATTACAACCAACTCAAACACAGTAAGTGGAGGCAACCCTGCAATAGAGTCAAACATAGMAAGCTCCTCAAAAACTAATATTCAAATTCCCCAAGGTAAGTGTTTACAACAAGAGAAGCAGTTCAGAGGCCATGGGCACCAATGATCGGCAGACTGCCCCTAAGAAGATGAAGATTACATAGTCCCCACAGATAGTGGAATTAGAGGAGGAATATCCTAAAGAAAAAGTGAATATGGATATGGTTGAGAGTGGTACAATCACTGTAGAGGTTGAAAAGGGAAGCAAGATCCAAATTGAAGGCAGCTCAAGAATCTTCAGCAACAAAAAACACATCTTTGATAAGACGTATAGGGATGCTTATCAATCTAAATAAGATTTGGAAAAACAATATGTTGAGAAAGGAAACATGGCTATGGGTGAGATGAGGGAGTTAGTCCCTGAAGTGTAAAATATTTCAAAGCACAAGTCTTCTATGTTCACCGTAAGGGATATTGAGAATAGGACCTCTAATATAACAGTTGTAGATGAAGACAAATTTTCTGAGATCAAGATGAATTATGACAACATCAGTTCTCTAGACAAAGTCAAATTCCATAGGAATACCAGTGATATGTTGTATTCTGATTACTTGATTCTAATCTTGAAGAATTCAAAGTTGTCATCTTATGCAATGAAATTGGAAGGGAAGTTGAGGCAAGAAAACGAATATAGCATAGCTTGGCAGACTCAGGTCAAGAGGTTGGAATTTGAAGGTCCCCAAGGGGTGACATCCTCATTGGATGAGAAGGACAAAGTGATTCAAATATTGAAGAAGAAACTAAAAATATTTTCCACAATGAATCCACAAACAGCAGAACTAGTTGCTCCAGAATAGGAAAAGGAAGCATTTCGACAAGAGGCATTGGACTACAAAGCTAAGGTGTTGCAGCTAGAACAAGAAAAGGTGAATTGGTCACAAGGACAGACATAATTGTTGAACAAGGTTGTAGTTGTACATCCTGTTGCAGAAGATGGGCCAAGCACTGAAGGACTTGTCTGGGCTATGTCACAATTTAGCTTGAAGGTAGGAGAAATCAAGGGGTTAAAAGGGGACATAGAGAAATTGAAGCAGGAAATTAAAGAAAATGATGAAAGGATGGATCAATTTCAAAAGGAGAATCAAGCCTTGCAGGAAAGGATAGACAAGCTGAAAATAAGATTCAGAGGAAAAGGATTGTTGCAGGGAACCAAACACATCATCTAGGATTCTATAGTTGTTGAAGTTGTCAAGTTTAGAGTGTATTTAAAGTTCATCAATGATAAATACATCATGGTCATCACAGCCAGAAGCAGGTGCACTATTTTGAATGAGACTTTAGCAAAGAAACCAACAGAGTGGGCTCAAAATTCCATAAACCTTCTCAACTCCATCCCTATTGCAGAACTTCAGACCACTGGAGTTAAATATAGAACTACATTGATCATCTGGGCCAGGAGGGTTATTTCTAAACATAACCTGTTGAAATCAATCCAAAGCAAGGCAACACATATGGAGAAAAGTGTGCAAGAATGCAAGGATCTATTTGAAGAATTGTTTATTAAAGGCCTCCCACCATTTTGGGATGGTAAGGAAAATTACATGATCAGGAAGAATACAACTCTTGCCTCACTCAGTGCAGAATGGATCACTCTAAGTTTGAGAACCTGGAGGAAAACCTGAAAGGAGCAACCCTGGTTGAAAATCTGATTACATATTTTTAGATTTTGAATCAGTTCAAAGTAGTGAAAGTTGGACTACCAGTCATGACATATTCCTCCTGCATTGACCTGGAGATCCTGATCAAAGAAATGATGGATTATGATATCCCTTCTTACTTGCAATGGAAGGAGATAGTATGGCTTGGAAAGACAAAGTGCAGTTTTCCAGGGTCCAGTAAATGATATACAGGTGTCACTGAAGATGGAAGATTAGGCATAAGACCATAATAGAATAAGTGGCAAAGAAAGGAGTTGAAACGTCATAGGAGTTAGAATCCATACCATCGAACGTTTCCTTGTTAATCATTGTAATCGGTCCAAATACCAAAACTGTCATTGTAATTATAGCAATCAATTTTAGAAGTTGAAACGTTTCACTTAAGTTATTGTAATCGGTTTCAAACCAAAGGAACTTAAATTGTATAAATGTTAGAGGTTCCAAATGCATTAATGTTGGTAGAAGTGAAAGGGCACGATTTAGATGTTTGAACTTGAATGTAATTTTCTGAAGCTGAATAGAAGACAAATTCAGAAGTCTTTGAAGTCTCCATGAAAAGATTCTAATGGTGGTGATATGAATTTTGTCTTGTCTCTTTGTATGTATTTCTTGTGTTTCTGATTCCATTTACATTGTCTTCTGTTTATATTGGATAGTTTAAAGGCCCGGAATTCATCTTGTGATGCTCTTGGATTAAGCAATTTAAATTGTGTTAAGTTCTTCCTAACTAATTCATAATTTATTTCATTAATGCCCTGATGCAGTTACTTGTTTTCTCCTTTCTTCTTACACTATGCAAATTACAATTTATAACTTAGATTCATCGCCTCATTTAGTGTTTATCCTATGGAGAGTTTTATTGTCTAGTCAATGTTTCCATTCATTTTCAGAAGTTTGACTCCATAGCCCTAAGTGTCCCTCCCCTTCCTTGCCAGCAAATTTAAAAAAAAAAAAAAAAACAACAATACCTAGCGATTGATTGTCAAAGAAACACCAAGTGACATGAGAGATTCCTCTCTAAGCTGAGCAGGCTAGTACCTAGCTCTAAATTTGTTTTGTAGGTTACCTCTGTCATTTTTTTTATCAGTTGAACAAATTTACAGAGTGCTAACATTCTGGCGTCGTTACCATGGATCGAAAGTGAAATCTTCCCTAGGAAAAGAATGACTTGAAGCTTCATATTTGATTCATGAGGGTGATAGTGAATCAAACACCTTATTGGATGAGACTAAATTTACCCGAGCGACTCCATTACAAAGAGACCAGTAGCATTAAGTAGTTTGAGCTACAAATCTTGGATCCCAAGAGAATTCATACCAGGAGAAACCCAGACCCAGAAGCAGTGATCCCTGTGTCTGATCCTAAGAATATTGTACAAAAAATAAAAGAAAATTCAATAATCCCAGTTTTGTGTCTAGACAGATATCTATCCTTGCCCAAATGTGGAGTGACAAGAATTGAGGACCTTGATTTTGATGTGAAATTTTAGCAAACTCTGTTTAGAACTAAATCTGAGTCTTCTTTGAATGAGATCATCTTTGATAAGAAGAGGTTCCAAGATTTAATTTTAGATGCCTCTACCAAACCTCTTGTAATTCATACGCATAACCAACATCCACTTCATGTCCTTACTCCATCCATGGCAGCTAGTTTTTCCCCTCTTTTTCTACCTGCTCAATTACATGATCTTCCCTGGGAGTATAGTCTGAGGATTAAGTTGTATGATGTTGAAGGCAATGTGTCAGCCCACAAACATTTAGAATGGTTCAATGATTTTATAGACTTGGAAGAAGTAGATTTTGAAGATTGAAAAATGAGGTTGCTTGCACAAAGTCTTGCAGGAGAATTCAGAAAGTGGTTCAAAGCTCTCCCAGCAGTAAGTATCATGAATTTTGAAGCCTTTGAAACGAGTTTTCTTGCAAATTGGGGTGACAAGAAAAACCCCCTTCAGTTGTTAACCCAGTATAACAACATGAGAAGGTCACCTGATGAAACTGTGTAGGATTTTTGATCCATATTTATAAAGGTATATAATTCAATTCCTACTTAAGTAAAACCCCCTCTTAGAGCTGCTCAACTTAGGTATGTTGATTCCTTCGAAAGTGATTTTTCTTTTTTATTGAGGGAAAGAACATCTACTTCATTAGATGATATGATGAATGATGCAATAGAAGTTGAAGTAAATATAATGGCTTCAAGAAATATCAAATCTAACTCTGACAGGGATGTGAACAAGGTTCAAGATAAGGCACAACCTTCAACCTCGTAGTCATCAAAAGAGAGGTTTGAAATGATGATGAATACCATGGAGAAATAGATGGAGAGGATGTCTTTATATAATAATCCTAACACCAAAGAACAGGTTGATGTCCCACCCAGGAATCATAGGAGACCAGTCATTCCACAAATGAGACAAAGAGATCAGAGGAACCAGGGTGATCAGCAAATAAGAACTCCTTTTCTAAATAATTATGTAAATGAAAATTTTGAAGACAATATGCATTTTTGTGATGGTGATGAAACATAGGTATTTTTAACTAAAGAAGAACATGACCAGTTCATGGATGCTAATGAGATATTCATGTAGGAAAATGATGAGAGGTTGTCACTGGAAAAATAAGATTACAAAACAGGGTTGCAGAATGCCATCATGCAGTTCCAGAAATAATATAATCTTCGAAACAAACAGGTTCCTGCAAATCCTCCAAAGGGAAATCCTACAAGGAAGCTCAGAATAACATATCTTCTTCAAGTCAGCCTAAAAAGGACTCTGTTGCAAAATATGTTGCGAAGAAAGGAAAGAAGAAGGAAGAACCTCAGAAGAAAGTACTTGAAAGAAGAAAGGAGACAGTCATCAAAGAAGTAGAGAAAACCTCATATTCTTTTAATTTTGAAAGTGAGATGGCCAAGATTAAAATCTTTGTACCATTCAATGAGTTGACAAAAAATAGTGAATATAGAAATCAGATCATCAAGATTCTCAATATGGAACAAACTTCTGACACTTTGAACATACAAGATGATCATATTGTCATCTTGTTTCGCCCATGTGTAGAGGAAAGTAGTGATGTTGATGAGGTCCCCCCTTTATATGTCAGTCTGAAGATTCATGATATGACTCTACACAATGCTATGTTGGATTCAGGAGCTTCCCATAACCTAATTCCCAAGGTGGTCATGGACCAATTGGGCCTGGACATTACAAGGCCTTACAAATATATTTTCTCCTTTGATTCAAGGAAGGTGAAGTGCCTGGGCCTAATCAAAGATCTGGTGGTATCTTTGTCTCAAATTCTAGCAAAAAATATGGTCATGGATGTAGTGGTTGTTGATATCCCTCCTAAGTTTGGCATGTTGTTATCTAGGTCATGGGCTACAAAGTTGAAAATGACTTTGCAAATGGATATTCCATATGCCATTATCCATGTTTTTTGTCAAGATAGAAGGTTGTATAGGGAAGTATTGCTCAAATACATGGTCAGTAACAAAGCCCAGCCAAACAACCATCCCATTTATTCTGTGGAAACTGAGATTGGATTCTCTATTTTATTTAATGATTTGAGTTGTGAAGAGAAAGGGATAGAGATTGATATGGCTGCCAAAGACCAATCTGATCAACAAAATGAGGAAATTTTAGAGGAACAAATGATGCAGAAAATCAGATGGGGAATATGAGATTTGATGGAGTTGTCAACGGAGAAGGAGAAGGGGTTGGTGTGTAGATTAACCTCCCCATAGGAACTACAAAACTGTGTTCTTATAAACTTTCTTTCGATTGCACAAACAACATGGATGAATATGAGGCATTAGTGTTGGGATTGAAGACTTTGAAATAAATGGGTGCTAAGAGAATAGTTGTACATGGGGATTCTGAGATGATCATCAATCAGATAAAGGGTATATACCAAGAAAAGTATCCTAGGCTGAGGGCCTATAGAAATATAGTGCTTGATCTTCTTGAGCAATTTCCAGAGTATAATCTTTCACTAATTCCAAGAGGGAAGAATCAGATTGTTGATGCCCTCGATACTTTAGCCTCAGTCTTTAAAATTCCAATTTTCCCTAATAGAAAATATGAGATCGAGGTCAAGCACAGGCCAGCAGTACTAGATAATATTAAGTACTGGCAAGTTTTCGAAGATGATAAACAAATAGAAAGTTTCCTCAAGATGGAGGATGGATTTGAAAATTTTAATATTGATGAAGAATATTGTGGTGAAGAAGAAGATGCAGTTGTGTTCACAAATGATGGTTATTTCAAAAATCATATTGTTGGTAAAGATATAGTTCATCTAAAAAGTAACATCATTCCCAAAGGCCTGGTCCCATTGGATAAACTCTTTGAAAATAATGACATGGCCAAGAGTCCTAAAATTACTGTGAATGATGGAGATGTTGAAGATTGCAACATTGGGACTTAGGAATATCCCAAAATCATTAAGTTGTCCAAGACACTTAGCCCATAGGTCAAGCAAAGGTATATCAATTTAATGAAAGAATTTCTTGGAGTTATGAAGATCTAAAATTTTATGATACCAAGGTGATCCGGCATGTGATTCCAATCAAAGAGGATCATAAACCTTTCAAATAGAAATTAAGAAGAATCAATCATTTTTTGCTTCCCTTTATTGAGAAACAGATAAAAAATTTGTTTGAAGCCAAAATCATTGTGTCTCTGAGGTTTTCTAAGTGGGTGGAAAATATGGTACCTGTCAGAAAGAAGAGTGGAGAGATTAGATTATGTATACTTCAGTAATATGAACAGGGTGTCTCTCAAGGACAACTACCCACTGCCTAAGATGGATCACATTCTACATAAAGTGGTGGGTTCTCAAAAAATGTCAATGTTGGATGGTTTCTCTGGGTACAATCAAATCATGGTACACCCTGATGATCAAGAAAAGACAACCTTCACAACACCATGGGGCACCTTCATGTATGCCAAGATGAATTTTGCGCTCATGAATGTAGGAGAAACATTTCAAAGGGATATGGATATAGCTTTTGTTGATGAGAAAGATAAATTTATTGTTATTTACTTAGATAATATCATTGTGTATTTAGTTTCTGATGAAGAACATCTTAAGCATCTAAGAAGGGTTTTTCAAAAGTGTAGGAAGTTTGGCATTTCATTGAACCCCAAGAAGTCTAATTTTGGCATGGAAGAGGGGAAGTTGTTTGGTCACATTATTTCAAAGGAGGGAATAAATATAGATCCCAACAGAGTTGAGGGAATCTTAAAAATTGGCACACCCAAAAGAAAAAAAGAAGTGCAATCTTTCCTTGGGAAAGTAAACTTTCTAAGAAGATTCATCCCTAACCTAGTTGAAATTATAAAGCATATCACTAACATGCTCAAGAAAGGAAGTGAGATAAAGTGGACCCCTGAAGCTATAAAATCCTTTGAAGACATTAAAGTGGCATTGACCAAGGCCCCAGTACTGACCATTCCTAATTTTTAAAAAGACTTTATCTTGTTTTCTTTTGCCTCAAAGAACACCATTGTTGGTATTTTATTACATAAGGATGAGAAAAAATTTGAGAGGCCTATAGCATACTATAGCAGGACATTGAGGGATTTCCCATTGAATTATGATATCATGGAAAATCAGGCATATGCATTGGTCAAGGATCTAAAGGAGTTTGGAATTTAAATATTGCATTCTCATACCACTGCCTATGTGCCCAGCAGTTTTGTGAAAGACATTTTAACTCATCTTGATCCTGAGGGAAGAAGGGGAAAATGGATAGTTGTGTTGTTGGAATATGACCTTGAGATCAAACCTACAAAGTTGATCAAAGGGAAAGGACTTTCCAAGCTTATGGAACAAACAAATTGTGAGCTCTTGGGAATTAGCTTCATTGTTGATTTGTCATCTAAATTAGAAGAAGAAAATTTTTCTCAGGTATCTAAAAACTTCCTTGACTCCCCATGGTATGCTGATATTATTTATGTATTGAGAAATTTGCAGGCTCCGACTGAATTAAGTAAAACCAAGGACGGGTTCTTAAAGCTAAAAGCAGCAAATTTTTGTATTGTAAATCAATCTCTATATTGGAAGGATCCAGCAGGAATCTTGTTGAGTTGTTTGTTGGAGGGAGAAGTAGAAAGGACCATCAGGGAGTTTCATAAAGGTGACTATGGAGGACAACATTATTGGAAAACTATTTTTCATAGGATATTGAGCGTTGGGTTCTATTGGCCTATAATTTTTTCTGATGTCTACAAAGTATCAATTTGTCATGAATGCCAATTTTTTTATGGGAAGAGAAAATTGCATCATTTTCCCTTGAAGCCCATCTTTGTTGAAGTGCCTTTTAGACCATGGGGCCTTGATTTCATAGGAGAAATGCATCCACAATCCTCAGCTCAGCAAAAGTGGATACTAACAGTCACATATTACTTCACCAAGTGGATTGAAGAAGTTCCCACTAGGCAAGCCACAAATGTTGGTATCATTAAGTTTTTAGAGAACAATATTTTGTCCAGGTTTGGGTGTCCAATCAAAATCATTATAGACAATGCAACAACATTTAATTCCAACAAGATGGAAAAATTTTCCAGTGATTACAATACAACTCTTATCCATTCCACATATTATTACCCTCAAGGTAATGGATTGGCTGAGTCATCCAATAATAGCTTAACTAGAATTATCAATAAGTTGTTGCAAGATAACAAAAAGGCTTGGCATAAAAAGTGCATCCATGCACTATGGGCTGACAGGATCACTACTAAAAGGTTTATTGCCACTTCACCCTTCCAAATTGTGTATGGAACAGAGGCAATTTTTCCTACTACATTAGGATTTCCAGTAATGAGATTAATACAGGAGCAATATGCTGAAACAGAAGCCACTCGAAGGAGAACAGATGAACTGATCAATGTCCAGAAAATAAGAGAAAAGGCCTTCAACAACTCTCAACAGCACCATGGAAATATTAAAAATGTTTTTGATAGGCATACTAAAGAAGATGATTTCAAATTATGGGATTTGGTGTTGAGATGGGATGCCAGAAATGAAGACAAGGGAAAGCATGGGAAATCTGACCATTTGTGGTTGGGACCTTTCAAAATTGTGCCATACCATGGAAATAATGCCTATCTACTGCAGGAACGTAATGGAGATCTTGTTGGAGGAGGACCTGTGAATGGTATGTTTCTCAAACATTATATCATTTAAAGGAAATTTCACCCTTTCCATTCATTGTATATAACCATTTTTGTTTTTATTTTGAAGCAATTAGAATCAAATCAGCAAAAATTGAAGCTCGAAGTGAAGGCCCTAAGTTATACTGAGTATAATTTGAGTTTTGTGAACAAGGTGTTGATAAATTTAGTTGCAGGAGTAAAATAAGCCCAATGGGTAGGCACTTGGTCTGTTGTTATTGGTTACCTCATTGGGAGGATAGTATCCCCAGTTTGAGCCTATGTTATCACCATTAAAAACATTTGTGTGAAATCGAGATGTTTGGATTTAGCGAGACGCTAGACTGGTTTGGAGACTTGACAAACTAGAGGATAGGGCTAAATCTGGAAAGAAAAGGATAAATTTGGCGGGGCTCTAAGGTAAGGGGACCCAATACATCACATATCACGAGATCTCCATATCGAAGGTCGAGAATCATTTTGCGGGAAGGCGTTGTGCGGAGGATAATTCCCGAAAGTAGCCCGAAAACTAAACCGTGGTTTTCGGTCATGACCACGTGGAGGCATCGGGTGCATTTCGGGGTAAGAAGCAGGTTGCCCAAACCACTTCCTCATGCCCCCGAAATTGGAAAAGTATATAAAGGGAATTTGTTATTTATTTTATTATTTTTTTAAATACTGGAACGTTTGAAAGTTGGCACGACCACCCTCATTCAACTGTAGCTCAACAGTATGCCAAGTTCACACCATTTCCGCTCATTTCCAAGTATTTTTCATCGTCGCCATGGACCTTATCATCACTTGAGTAATAGAGCAAGACCTTGTATCAAATCAAGAAGCCCTAATTGACCGAGATTCAGACGTTTTCGACACCAAAATCACCATTTCACCCTTCTCTATGTCCAGAAGTAATCTATTTGATAATGTAGGAAAGCATATACCATTCCTTGAAGCAGTCTAGGCCACCATAATCCCTTATGTTGTCAAAGTCGCTTTCCCTTTTCCTGAATTCATAGGTTGGTGCGTAGAGCAGTATTCATAGGAAGAAAAGGTCATCGTAAATAAACAAGGGTCTGAGGTCTTGTGTAGGGTAGAGATTCTATCAATTCGATATGCCCTCAGAATACCAGAGTCTTTATCCGTAGTGTCTAAACCTTTCGATGAAGAAAATATAATTAGGGTCTACAGGGAGTGTCCATCATGAGTCAGAGATATGTTTTTGCAGATAGTTGTCAAACCACAGCATCTTTCAGAGAGTTTGTCTTTGCCAATGAATGTGAGTATAATGGTTATTGAGGTCCAATGGGTATGTTCCCTGTTGAGTCAAATTTTAGGTCTAGATAATGACAAAAATGTGTTCGAGGTCATGTTGGGTTTCCTGTTGGAATTTTTTCAGTCAGAGTCTGTTTTGTCAATCTGTGTCAGTTTTGATCAATTAATATCTGATAATATCCATAAACAACTAGTGAATTTTCACTCTCTAAGGCATTTCAGATATTACAGCTATTTGTTGAAGGTTTTTCTAGGAAACAAATAAGAGACAATTTCTTGAAGCATCATTCATATCAACTGAATGTAAAAGGATTACATTTCTCATATTCATCAACAAATTCATTTCTAGGGTTTATAGTTTGATCTTCAACACCATCCTACCTAGAGTTCTGGATGACATGAGGAGCTATCTACATCCAAATCCATAAAATAGAGTGTGGGACTGGGTACTATTCATGCATTCAACAGTAATCTGCGTTTATGGTTTTCATGAATCCCCTTACCTATTGCCTATTTTTCTGACCCCCGGAGTCTTTTCCCTTGAATTCATCAGGCAAAGAATCATAGCTGAGATAGAGAACTTCTTGAAATTGCACAAAGCCTCCAACCTCAAATTTCCTTTTATCGTTGGACCCTTCATTATAAAAACTAGATCATGCTTATCTCATATTCGAGCAAAGCTCAAAGAGTTTGGTTTTTCACAGCTACAAGGAAGGATATATGATCCACATCAAATCATATCCAAGAGAAGATTGATGAACAAATGGGCCCCTTATGAGCATGAACATGTTGAGGGTTTTGATAACATGGAAAATCTAGAGGTATGTGTTGATATGAAAGAAATATTACAACCAACTCAAACATAGCAAGTGGAGGAAACCCTTCAGCATAGTCAAACATAGCAAGCTCCTCAAAAATCGATATTCAAAGTCCCTAAGGTAAGTTTTTACAGAAAGAGAAGAAGTTCATAGGCCATGGGCACTAGTGATCAACAGACTACCCCTATGAAGATGAATATTACATAGTCCCCACGGATAGTGGATTTAGAGGAGGAAGAGCCTAAAGAACAAGTGAATCTGGATATGGTGGAGAGCAGTACAAGCACTGTATAGGTTAAAAAGGGAAGAAATCTCCAAAGTGAAGGCATTTCAAGAACCTTCAGAAACAAAAAACACATCTTTGATAAGAAATCTGGGGTTGCTTATCAATCTAAAGAATATTGGCAAAACAATATGTTGAGAAAGGAAACATGGTTGTGGGTGAGATGAAGGAGTTATTCCCTGAAGTGGAAAATATTTCCTAGCACAAGTCTTCTCTGTTCATAGTAAGGGATATTGAGAAGAGGACCTTTAATATAGCAGTTGTAGATGAAGACAAAGTGTCTGAGATCAAGATAAAGTATGACAACATCAGTGCTCCAGACAAAGTCAAATTCCACAGGAATACTAGTGATATGTTGTATTCTTATTACTTGAGTCTCAGCTTGAAGAATTCAAAGCTTTCATCTTATGCAATGAAATTGGAAGGGCAGTTGAGGCAAGAAAAATCATCTAGTGGAGCTTGGAAGACTCAGGTCAAGAGGCTAGAATCTGAAGTTCCCCAAGGGGTGAAATCCTCATTGGATGATAAGGAAAAATTGATTCAAATCTTGAATAAGAAACTGAAAATGTCTCCCAAAGAACATCCACAAATAGAAAAATCGGTTTCTCTAGAACACGAAAAGGAATCATTTTGACAAGAGGCATTGGACTACAAAGCTAAGGTGTTGCATCTAGAACAAGAAAATGTGAATTGGTCACAAGGACAGATAGAATTGTTGAACAAGGTTGTAGTTGTACATCCTGCTACAGAAGTTGGGCCAAGCACTGAAGGACTTGTCTAGGATATGTCCCAAGTTAGCCTGAAGGTAGGAGAAATCAAGGGGTTAAAAGGGGACATAGAGAAATTGAAGCAGGAAATGAAAGCAAATGATGAAAGAATAGATCAATTTCAAAATGAGAATCAAGACTTGCAGGAAAGGATAGACAAGATGAAAATAAGATTGAGAGGAAAAGGATTGTTGTCAAGAGCCAAACATAACATATTGGATTTTATAAATTTTGAAGCTGCCAAGTTCAAAGTGTATTTAAACTTCATCAATGATAAAGACAGTATGGCCATCACAGCCAGAAGAAAGTTCATTGTTTTGAATGAGACTTTAGCAAAGAAACCATCAGAGTGGGCTCAAAATTCCATAAACCTTCTCAACTCCATCCCTACTATAGAACTTCATACCATTGGAGTTAAATATAGAACTACATTGATCATCTGGGCTAGGAGAGTTATTACTAAACATAACCTGTTGAAATCAGTCCAAACCAAGGCAACGCATATGGATAAAAGTGTGCAAGAATTCAAGGATTTGTTTGAATAATTGGTTAGTAAAGGCCTCCCACAATTTTGGGATGGTAAAGGAAAATTACATGATCAGGAAGAATACAACACTCACCTCACTCAGTGTAGAATGGATCACTCTAAGTTTGATAACCTGGAAGAAAACTTGAAAGGAACAACCCTGGTTGAACATCTAATTACATATTTTGAGATTTTGAATTAGTTCAAAGCAGTGAAAGTTGGACTACCAGTCATGACATATTCCTCTTGCATTGACCTGGAGATCCTAATCAAAGAAATGATGGATTATGATATCCCTTCTGACTTGAAATGGAAGGAGATAGTACGGCTTGGCAAGACAAAGTGCAGTTTTCCAGGGTCCAGTAAATGATATAAAGGTGTCACTGAAGATGGAGGATCAGGCATAAGACCAGAACAGAACAAGTGGCAAAGAAAGGAGTTGAAACGCCAGAAGATTTAGAATCCAGATCATTGAACGTTTCCTTGTTAATCATTGTAATCGGTCTAAATACCGAAACTATCATTGTAATTATTGTAATCAATTTTAGAAGCTGAAACGTTTCATTTCAGTTATTGTAATCAGTTTCAAACCAAAGGAACTTGAATTGTATAAATATTATAGGTTCCAAATGTATTAATGTTGGAAGAAGTGAAAGGGCACGATTTAGTTGTTTGAACTTGAATGTAATTTTATGAAGTTGAATAGAATACATATGCAGAAGTCTTTGAAGTCTCCATGAAAATATTCTAATTGTGGTGATATGAGTTTTGTCTTCTCTCTTTGTATGTATTTCATGTGTTTCTAATTCCATTTACACTATCTTATGTTTAAATTGGATAGTTTAAAGGCCCAAAATTCATCTTGTGATGCTCTTGGCTTAAGCAATTTAAATGGCGTTAAGTTCTTCCTAACTAATTCAGAATTCATTTCATTAATTCTTTGATGCAGTTACTTGTTTTCTCCTTTCTTCTTACACTCTACAAATTACAATTTATAAGTCTGATTCATTGCCTCATTTATCCTTTATCCTCTGGAGAGTTCTATTGGCCACTCATTTTTTCCATTCATTTTCATAAGTTTGAGTCCATAGCCCTAAGTGTCCCTCCCCTTCCTTTCCATCAAATTTATAAAAAACAAAAACAAAAACAACAAAACCTAGCCATTGGTTGTCAAAGAAACACCAAGTGACATGAGAGAGCCCTCTCTGAGATGAGTAGGATAGTACCCAACTCTAAATTTAGTTTGTAGGTTACCTATGTCATTTGTTTTATCATCCGAACAAATTTACAAAGTGCTAACAATAATAAGAAGAATTCCCCATGCCAACACATCAAATGGTGCTTTCCAAGACAAATCCTCAACCTACAACAATTTATTCTTTGAAGGGGATGAGGGAGAAAATGGCATTTCTCATACCAAACTCTAAGTGAAAATAGTCACAAGCTTGTAAATAACATACAGCCTCACTATAAATATCCAATTCAGTCAACCCAAGTACATAGGGAAAATCTCTCCCAAGAAAAAGACAAATTTTAATTTCCTGCTTTCTTTATGAACATATTGTCGAGAAAAAACAAAAATGCAACCAAGCTGAATTTCCATAGAGTTGTGGTCATCATGTCAAGTAAGAAAACATGATGCTAGAATTATAATTTGTTCACTTCCTTGATTTCTCTCAACTAAGATTATATCTTCATAGGGTTGACATCACAATATTCATTATAGACTAAAACTCTTGTCTGAAAAAGTAAATCCAAATAAGAAAGCATATACAGGGAAATCTCATGGAATGTTTTAAGACAATGAATAAAGGTGTCAATGAAACTTATGCAAATGGAAACTCCTTCCCATATGTGTTATGACAATCATGTAATTATTGTATCCATTAAAATTATGATTCTAAAAATCTAAGACCAATACATTTCTCACATCAATTTCAAATGCAATTCATAAAATACATAGACTGCATGTGAAACAGGATTAATTTTAAGAACCCCCCTTAAATTTATATGTATAACAAATGGGTGACTACCCATGATACATAGGAAAATTTGAAGGCTAATTTATCAATAATAAATATGTATATATGATTTTTTGGCAAATATTTATGTGAATTATATAATATTGTAAAATCTTGGCGACTCTTTCACTGAATTATAAAATCTTGTAAAATATTGATGAATATTTCACTAAATTCTAAAACCTTGTAAAGTCTTGGAAAATATTTTACTAAGATATAAAACATTATGAAGTCTTGGTTATTGTTTTTGTTAAAGTATAAAACCATATATAATAATAGGAAAGTATATTGATTAAACCGTAATATGTGCATCTTACATGTTTGGAAAAAGAAACATAATATGTCCCTCCTCCAAACAATGTTGCAAGCATCAGGGGTTGTATTTGTCAGGGTTTTGATTGTACACTCCTACATATCCTTCTATCATTTTTTTATGATATTCACCACAAAGTCCATGTATGTGTTTATCTTGACCACAAATTTAGTCAAGCTTAGGGGATATTAATATTTTCTCTAGCCACTTCTACTATGGATTATTTGTTAATAATTCATTTATTATTAAATGTCTCTTCAAACAAATTCATCATGGGATGTTCCTGAATAGGATGACACATAATTCTATCCATCAATCACAAAAGTACAAGAATATTGATAGGTCACATTCCATGCATGGCTTCCTCTTTAATCATTGATTTGTACCCGAAAAGGACCCCTTTCCAATGAAGAGACATCACTTTTATCCAATATATTGTTGTTATCTTATAAAAAAAGATGAAAGACACAACTTTGTAATAAATTTTGGACATAGATTAGGCCTTAGAACTATAGTGCACAAAAACACCCACTAAGCATAAATGTTAACTATTGGGTAGAAATGAGACCATAAAATCCTCTGGTGGGTATAGACTTAGAGCTGAAAATTGAAAGTTATATTTTTTTTCTAAATAAATGCAATTTGGAATGATGTATCACATTCTTGGCCATGCATAGATGCATTTCCATCAGGTCATACGAAATGACATGTGTAGTCAATATAAACAAGAATAAGAGTACTAGGAAATGAAATGTGCAAAACTAACCTCTTTAACAATTTGCTAGCACATAAAAATAATGATTGGATCAATAATGTAGGTTGGTCTGCTCGAATGGAAATCATTGAATTTGGGCATGCAATGTTGTTATCAAGTCTCTAAAATTAATGACCCGTGAAGAACATAAATATTGGTTCAAACACAAAATACATAAAATCAATTTTCAATTTCAGCTCAAAACACATAATACACCAACATTCATATTAGATTCCAATCATAATATCCATTTTCAATTTAGACTCTAAACACATAAAACAATTTTCAAAGTAGGATCAAAACATAGGACATTCTCCTATCATAAAAACCTAGGAAATTGATTGAGATTTGACTTAATAAGATTTCCTAGATGATTTTGTACTCACTTTAGATTTTCCATGTACTCTTCCACTAGAATACCTTGTACACATAGATGGAAATTAAGTGATTCGGATAGAAATAAATGCACTCAAATGAAAATTGAAACCAACAGAACCCACATAAAGTTCACTACAATGTTTTCTACGCATGCCTTTTTACAATTAAGCAGAGTAGCTCATATAAAAAAATTGCTTCAACTAGGTCATTCTTAATAGTAAAAGTACAGATAGTGAAACTAGGATGGAATAACATGCAATTACATATACCTAATTGAACCATGAAGGAAATTTTTGACATGGAAAATACTCAACCAACTCATATCATCAGCAATAAAAGTGACATGGAAAATACTCACATGAATGCAACTAATTTAGTTGGAACTTGGTGATAATGGAGAACAATTCCCATATGGTTTTTGTGCCAACATACATTGGTGTTTCCCTATATTGTTCATTGGTATGTACTTGACCATTTTCCACCATTATAATGTTTTGCAATATTCTACAACTTTCAATTTCTAAGAATGTATGGAAGACAAGGTACTTTTCTTCTAAAAGGTGACATTCATGTTTATATTTTTATGATTGGGGTTTCTTAATCACTTTAGAAACATAGAGAAATACCATTATTTAAATATCAATATCCATGTGCTTATAACACATCTCTCCCATTAAAGTGTGTGGAGTATTAGTGCAATCTAAACTCTGTAGTGATTATGTATCATTTGAAAACAATGAGTGCAATAGTCCTGCCAATCTTATGAACATTAAATTCAGGTTGTATTTCACAAGCATATGTGACATTTGTAACTGGAAACATTATTATAATGAGAATGTATATAGAGAATAGTTCCACATCAATAATGAGTGGAACAATCATGCAAATCTTATGAGCACTATATCTACATTGTGTTTCACAAGCATAGGTAAGATGGAATTTGTAACTGGTAACATTAATAAAGAATATATCCATGTCACGTTGTATTGATTTAGTCTTTTGTGGAGCAATATTATTAAGGATTTATTTAAGTCACAAGGAAAAACAAAAGTGTAAGAAACTATTTTTTTTTTATTGGAATGACAATGATATGTGGTACGGACGTAGAGGAGTGTTGGTGCAATGGTGTCAATTGTATTGGAAATGTTAGTTTTACTCTTTGTTTTTACTTGGACTAATATTGATTACAAATGATCGAGAATCCCTTCCAGATCATTATATTTTTTTCCTTTTCTTGGTCTATCAATTAATTCCTTAATTTCCCAATCGATTGCTTTACTATAACCTCTAGACATTCCACTTGTTCTGTAACATTTTTCACCGGCTCCACTTGCTTTCTCTCCTAGTCCGTATATTGTGCAATGAGACTCTTTAGCTGAGTTCAAATATAATGAGATCTAAATAGTGCATCATATTTTTCATCTTATTGCATACCACTGAGCTCTAATACTTTTCCCTTAAGTATATTCATACTTTATTTGATATAGCTCTCTAGATACTTTATCATTCCACTTTCTTCTAATACCTCAAGGAGCATTATCTTAGAAACCTTATCCAAAAAGGAAATACTAGATCATTTTAGTACTGACAACCTCTCCATTCATGCCTCTTGAATATCCATTTTGCATTTGGCCAGAGCATGGGATAATTAAACTTATTTCCCCTAAGATGTGGCCATAGTCTTACCCCTCAAGACAAGCAATTGAAGCTTGTTTTTTTGAACATATCTATATGATATCTTAATGATATCAATTATGTTGTTGATAGTTATTTTCATTTCATTGAATCCCTTCATCATATTATTCATGTATTCATAGTTTTCATGGTAATTAGGTAGAATGAGTATTAAGTGCTTGCATGAGTAGTAGAATTGTATGCCCTTCTCACCTGTATGGCCTAATCTTTGGTGCCATAGAATTTTCTTCTTTGTAGGTAACTTGATTCCTAAAGAGCTTGTTTAGGTACTCAGAAATCATGACCATCAGAAGTAGATACAAGTTATGATTGTGAAGGTGTATATCTTATATATCTCTCCACTATATAAATAGAAGAACTATTTTTGATTAATTGAGTTGGCTGTCATTGATGTCAAGTACCCTTGAAGAAAGTCTGGTAGCACAAAGGTTTGGGTAATGGACCCAAGTTTTCTTGATGGATAATGGTATGAGTTTTGATATTTTTTCAGGTAAGACTATTCAATATTTATAGTACATGCCATGCCATTTCCGATGGTATGTGTAACTTCACATAACTCCTCACGGTTAGAGAGTTATGGCCATGTGAAGTTGGAGAACCCTCATGAGTCATCTAGAATCCCCAAAAGGTCAAAG
>JASDQU010102893.1:168913-186339 GCA_032191745.1 Picea mariana | reverse complement strand
AAGCTAAGGCTAAAAATAATCCTAAGCTACTGACTGTTCAAACATAGATTCAAACACCTGAGAGGAATACTTCTTATCAAAGGAGGGGATGACTGCCCCACCCTGAACAAAAAGTAGCTTGTACAAGCATGCGACTGTCACTCAAACAGAACGCGTGTGAACGCGTGCTGAACAACAACAGAGGGCGTGCACACACGGCTGACCTTGTACAGGCCGCGTGTATATCTAAACTCTAAGGAAAAATATGAAAATAGACAGACCAGAATAGGAAGAGACCTCTGGTATTGATAACTAGGATCCCTTGAAGGCTTGGATACTCTTTCTAAAAGAAAAACAAATAAGGCAAGGAAAAACAATAAGGAAAAAAACAATCTGAGATAGGACTGTTAGCAAACAAGACTCAGACAGAATTCCAGAAAACCCCCTGAGAATGTGTGATTCTGACAGGGAAGAGGAGGACTGCCTCTGAGGTTCTCTAAACTCCTACACGCTACTGCTATCTCTACAACTAGCGTTCACACGCGGGTTGTAAGAGGATAGGGCGCAGGTACACGCGTGCAGGCCTGGTGTAGGCTGCGTGTACCTCTATGTGTCCCGAAAAACATAGTCAAGCAAAAGTCTGGGAAAGTTGGTATGGAAAACCAGACTCCCTGCTAGCTCAGACCTTACAGAAATGAAAAGAAAAGACAGGCAAGAAAAAACTAGTCTTTAAACTACCCAAAAACTAAAAAAAAAATTCCAGGAACCCTAAAGAGTATTCTCCGCAATATGTTCGCCAATTCTGTTATTGGGAAAAACACCCTACGGACTAGCAAATAGAGTTCAGACTTTGCATGTAGATTTGAACAAATAGAAATTACTTTCTACCTACATCCCTAGATTTAAATCCCCTTTTCTCAGTAAATGCATGGAAAGATCCACCTACCTTGTTACCGGCGTTTGATTTTGATCCTCCGTTGTGCTTGATTACTTGTTCACAATGCTCCTTCCAAAGATGACCTGCACTCAAGACAAACAACAACTATGCATGCATGCTACTTCTATACTAACGGGTTAGAAATAAAACATAAACTAACCAAACCATAGAAAGTTCATGAATTAGGACGGGAAAAACATTCTCTTTATTACTTAAAATGAGTCAACTTACAAAAGTTGAGACCGACCACCGCTCCTTGAACCTGATCCTGGGCTCCTCTTCTTCTGTCCTTCAACTGCTTTGCTTTAAATCTCCTTTGGCATTAGGAAAGGATAAAGGGTTGGGACAATGGAATACATAAATGGGCAGAGTTTCTTTGCTATATTTTTTCCTCCTCCAAATGGTACCCCTACCCCTTCTTTTATAGGCTAGAAGGAGCTAGGTTTTTGGATGAACCCTCAGCCATGCATGGCCGGGAGTTTCAGTTAACTCACCCATAGCTTTTTGTTTCGTCGGCAACTTTCCTTCTTTTCATGCTTTTGTAGGTACACATGGGCTGTTGTGAGTCAGCGAGCATGTACACGCGTGCAGTAATGGGTTAGGGCGCGTGGGCCTTTACACAAGAGGATTTTCAAAGAGTTGTTCAGCAAAGTTTTGGAAAAGAAGGGATATGAGTTGGCATGATGCCAGGTAAGCATGTGTGGTGCAATTTAGGGTTATAACATATTCCCCACAGGGAGTGGTTATGTGAATATGAAAGGTATGATGGAGGTAATGTTTTCTTAGGTGATGGAATCGATAACCAGAATCATAGGTCGAGGAAAAGTCAAGTTGAGGCTCATAGATGGGAGGATTAGAACACTACTTGGTGTTCTTCACATCCCAGGATTGGCCATAAATTTGATTTTTGTAAGAACAATGGATGATGCAAGGGTAAAAAAAATATTTGAAAAGGAAACCTACAGGATGGTTCGAGGAGCAATGGTGTTGTTGAAGGGAGTTCGGTTTGGAATTTTGTATAAGATGCAAGGAAACACTATTAGTGATGGGTGTAATAGTTCCATTGTTCCTGATATTGGAGTTGAAGAAGAAAGAACTCCTACAGTCTCTGGAGAAAAGGTTATGTTGTGGCATCAAAGACTGGGGCATATTGGAGAGAAGGGTTTTTTACTACTACACGATAAAGCTATGGTTGAAGGTATGTATAAATTCTCTCTGGATTTTGATTTCTGTGAACATTGTGTATATGGGAAGAAGAACTGGGTAATATTTCCCTCTGGTGCAACGAGGGCAGAAGGAATTTTACAGCTAGTTCACAGTGATGTTTCTGGACCTGTGTCGGTCCCATCATTGCGAAAATATGTGTACTATGTCTCATTTATAGATGACTTCTCGAGGAATAATTGGATATATTTCCTCAGGAAGAAATCTGAAGTCTTTGACAGGTTTAAAGATTTTAAGGCTCTTGTTGAGAATCAAACAGAGAAACAAATTAAGGTGTTGAGGACAGATAATGGAGGAGAGTTCTGTGGGAATGAATTTGAAGAATTCTGTAAGAAGTGCGGTATAGCAAGAAAAAATAATACTCCATATACACCTCAACATAATGGATTTGCAGAAAGGATGAATAGGACGTTGATGGAAAAAGCAAGGTGCATGCTTAGTGGTGTTGGGTTAGGGAAATAATTTTGTGCAGAGGCAGTGGGTATTGCATGTTACCTAGTCAATAGATCACCCTCATCAACACTGGATGACAAGACTCCACAAGAGGTATGGATTGGTAAGAAACCTTCTCTCACACATCTCAATGTATTTGGCTATGATACATATGTTCATGTTCCAAAGGAAAACACGAGTAAGCTAGATAAGAAGGTTGAAAAGTGTATCTTTATTGGATATAAATATGGTCTCAAAGGTTATAAGCTTGGAACCCAAAAACTAAGAAGGTAGTGTATAGCCGAGATGTGGCATTTAGAGAAATGAAGGATGTTGTTAAACATGAAGTCCTACCAAGTAAGGAAGAACTAGAGAAAATAGAGTTTTATTTAAAGGATGATGAATCAGATTCTACAGAAGAACAAGAATTAGAAGAAGAAGATCCTCATACTCCAATATTGAGGAGATCGATTTAATAAAGAAGGCTATCGAAAAGGTATAATCCATCTGATTTCCGTTAAAATTTTGTTTTTTCTATTACTGATGATGATCCTAGAACTGTCATGGAGCCAGTGGATTCAGAGGATGGAAATCTATGGAAAAAGGACATGGACGAAGAAATGACAACCTTGGATAAGAATGAGGCTTGGGATCGAGTGGAGTTGCCGACTGGGAGAAATCCCATTGGCAGCAAATGGGTATTTAAAAAGAATCTAAATGCAGAAGGAAAAGTGGAGAAATACAAAGCTCGGTTAGTAGCAAAGGGTTATTCCCAGGTTGAGGGAATTGATTTTGCTGAGATTTTTTCTCCTATTGCCAAGTTAACCTCTATAAGATTTCTATTATCTGTTGTTCCTGCATTTGATTTTGAAGTAGACCAGATGGATGTGAAGACAACATTCCTACATGGGGATATGGAAGAAGAAATCTATATGAAGCAGCTAGAAGGATTTGTTGTCAAGGGAAAGAAGGAGCTGGTATGCAAGCTGAAAAAGTCCCTGTATGGTTTAAAAAAATCACCAAGGATGTGATATAAAAAATTTGATACTTATATACTGGGACTTGGCTTCACAAGAAGCAAAGAGGATCACTGTGTGTTTTTTAAATTAATTGGTGATCATCTGATTTATTTGGTCTTGTATGTGGATGACATGTTGCTGATAGGAAACAACAAGGAGAATATCTAGTATGTGAAAACTCAATTGTCCTTTAAATTTGACATGAAGGATCTCAGTGCTTCAAAATTCATTTTGGGCATGGAAATTAAAAGAGATCAGAAAAAGAGGAAACTCTGGTTAAATCAGATAAAATATGTCGAGACAATATTGTAGAGGTTTAATATGCAGGAATGTAAACCAGTCAAGGTTCCTATTCCTGTTGGTGTAAACTTATATGCAGATCAGTGTCCCAAGACACAGGAAGAGGATGAGGACATGTCTCATGTTCCATATGAGAGTGCAGTTGGCAATTTGATGTATGCAATGGTTTGTACTAGACCATACATTGGACATGCAGTGGGAGTTTTGAGCAGGTATATGTCAAAACCAGGGAAGGAGCATTGAACAACAGGAAAAAGGGTTTTCAGGTATTTGCATGGCACTGCTAGCTATGGATTGTTCTACCAAGGAAGACTGGGATTGGACAGAGTGTTGGATATACATGGATTTTTGGATGCACACTAGGCTGGAGATCTAGATCGTAGGAGATCTACAAGCGGGTATGTGTTTAACCTGTTTGGAGGAGCAATAAGTTGCATGAGCAAAATACAGGCTGTAGTGGCACTTTCAACTACAAAAGTTGAATACATGGCAACCACTCATACAAGTAAGGAATCAATATGGTTAAAAATATAGTGTTCATGTATTGGGTTGGTACAACAAGTTATAAGAATAGGTTTTGACAGTCAGAGTGCAATTTTTATGGCGAAGAACCCAACTTATCATTCAAAGACAAAGCATATTGATATTCAATATCACTTTGTGAGAGACATGGTTGAAGAAAAGAAAGTGTTTTTGATAAAGGTGGACACTTTGAAGAATGTTGCAAATTCACTAACAAAATCTTTGAGCACTGAGAAGTTCTCTTGGTGTAGAGGATCCATGGGCCATTGTTACCCTGGATTGTTGACTATGTAACCATGTAACCCCCTGAATGCAAAGAAAACAACAAGTAGGAGAATGTTGGGTATGTGTTATATTCTTTGCACGAGAAGGGGGGTGCAGAGGTGTGAAATCCCCCCGTGCGGGGGTTCAGAGGCAGTGCCCCCGAGAATTTTTTTTCCTCGGGAAACATGTCACATTTTTGCCTCATTTTTCGTGTTGCCTCGATTTTCGTGTCCATTGTTGGGTGGTTTTTATGAACATGGTTTTTTGTCGATGGTTTTCTATTTCCGATTAAGGAATTAGGATTGTTGACTAATCCAGGTCAATGGGTTAGGGTTTTGGATGCCGCTCTTATATGTATATTATATTGTAAATAATGTATCACTATGAATGAATATAGAATATGTTGGTTTTCCCAGTTTGGGTTTCTAGGGGAAAAATCTATGTGTAACATTTATATTTTCCATTGTATATTTTTTGTTCTTTTACTGAAAATCTGTTTGCAGTAAATATTGTACAAGGTTAAAATCTACAAAAATGTGGGGGCGTTGTAAAAATGTGCATCTCCAAATTGGTCAGTAAAACCTAAAATACCATATGTTCTCTATAGACATGGGTGGTTGTGACATTTTGTTGGATGCATAATGGTTATGCACTCTCGGTCCCATCCTCATGGATTTTAAAGAATTGACCATGTAGTTTCAATAGGACGACCAACAGTATAAGTTCCAAGGCATCACAACAGGCTCACCTGAGATCATCAGTTCCCATCGAATGGAAAATCTCCTCAAAAAAGGTCATTCTTGAGACACCCTTTGTGCATCCTGACCTCCAATATATACTTTCCAAACACCACACTATTTTTTCTATTCCTCGTGTCCTTCCCCCTTCCCACAATTTTCATGATCATTCCATTCCTCTAGTCCTGGGCAGTCTTCCTCACAATGTTCGCCTGTATCATCATCCCTTTTCCCAGAAGAATGAAATTGAGAAAATTGTTCAAGGATTGATCGACGCGGGTGTCATTCGCCATAGTACTATCCTGTATTCTTCTCATGTGGTCATGGTCCTAAAAAAGGAAGGCATGTGTCCCGACTTTCATGTTCTCGACAAACTCACCATCAAAGATAAGTTTCCCATTCTTGCCATTGATGATCTACTGGATGAATCGAGTGGTGCTCACTACTTTACTAAACTTGATCTTCATTTTTTTTACCACCAGATACATATGAAAGAGGATGGCATTCCCAAGATGACCTTTCAAACTCATGAGGGCCACTATGAATTCTTGGTCATGCCTTTTGGCCTGTGTAATGCACCCTCCACTTTCCAAAGTCTCATGAATCATGTCTTTCATTCTTTTCTTCGTCATCTTGTCTTAGTTTTATTTGATGATATTCTCATTTATAGTAAAACATGGACAACCCATATTTCCCATGTGGATCGAGTTCTCCATCTCCTTTCTCAACACCAACTTTTCCTCAAACAATCTAAATGTGCCTTTGGATCTTCAGAAGTGGAGAATTTGGGTCATATTGTTGGGAAGGATGGTGTCAGGGTGGATCCTAAAAAAATTGAAGCTATGCAGGATTGGCCTCGCCCCAAAACTCTCAAGCATTTGCATGGTTTTCTAGGTTTAACGGACTATTATCGCAATTTTTTTAAGAACTATGGAAAAATTGCAACCCCTCTCACTGCTCTCCTTAAAAATAATTTTTTCATTTGGACTCTTGCATTTGATCAATCCTTCCATGCTTTGAAAGAGGCTATGTGCACAACTCTTGTCCTGGCCCTTCCCGACTTCAAAAAGACTTTTGTCCTGGAATGTGATGCATCTGAGAAAGGAATTGGCACAGTCCTTATACAAGATGGCAGGCCTTTGGCCTTCAATAGCAAACAACTGTCAGAGCGCCATTTGGGCCAATCAATCTATAAAAAATAAATGATGGACATTCTTCATGTTGTGGATCTCTGGCGTCCTTATCTATTGGGGAAATGCTTCCAAATTAAGACAGATCATCAGAGCCTCAAGTATTTTCTAGAGCAACACCTTTTATCCCCGAAGCAACAAAAATGGGTGACCAAGCTATTTGAATATGATTATGAGATCATTTACAAGAAAGACAAAGACAATGTGGTTGCAGATGCTCTTTCAAGGAAATGTGAAGATGAAGGGTTCCTCTTTTCTCTATCCTTCATTGTACCTGATTGACTGCAAGTTATTCTCAAAGAATGGCTACAAGATCCCAAATTGTCACTTCTGATCCAACAATTGCAAGACAATTATCCAATTTCTCCAGAGTACTCTTGGCACAATGAAGAAATTCACTACAAAGGTTGTTTGTATTTAAGCAAACAATCACAACATAAATCCACGGTGTTATCCGAGCTTCATGCTACCCCCACAACTGGGATTCTGGGCTTACCAAAACCTATGACAGGGTCAAACGTTCTTTTTTTGGGGATGTTATGAAACAAGACATTCACACCTTTGTGGCGGAATGTGATGTATGTCAACACAACAAGGGAGAAACAGTCAAAGCCCCGAACACTTCTAATTACACCCTCTATTTGGAGGGATATTTCTATGGATTTCATTGTTGGCTTCCCTAAATTGGGAAATAAATTCATCATCATGGTGGTTGTTGATCATCTTTCCAAATATCCTAATTTTTGTGCTCTTCAACACCCATTCACTGCCTCCATAGTGGCTCAATTTTTCATGGATCATATCTTCAAGATTCATGGAATTCCTCATTCCATTGTCTCTGACCGAGATCCAACTTTCACTAGCAATTTTTGGCAAGAATTGTTCAGGCTACAGGGCACCCAATTGCATCTCAGCGCAACATATCATCCCTAGACTGATGGTGAAACTGAAGTTGTCAACAAGTGTTTGGAAACATATTTGAGGTGTTTTGCATCCAAGAGGAAAAATTAGTGGGCTCAATGGTTACCCATCGATGAGTGGTGGTACAACACTTCTTACCATACAACTACTTGCATGACTCCTTTTGAAGCATTATATGGAAAAAATTTGCCTTTAATTGTCCCATACATGCCCGATGTATCGAAGGTCCATGCAGTTGACCAAACTCTTACAGTTCGATAGGCTATTGTCCATAACCTCAAAGAGAATTTGGTCCTAACTCAGAATCACATGAAGCAACAAGCAGATCAAGGTTGCTCAGAATGTCAATTTGCTGAAGGGGACCAGGTGTTTCTTCGACTACAATCTTATAATCAGACTTCACTCAAGGTTGACCATTGTCAGAAGTTGGCACCAAAATTTTATGGTCCTTATACATTTCTTAATCGCGTGGGACATGTGGCCTATCAGTTAGCTTTGCCTATTCATTCTAAGTTCCATTCTATTTTTCATGTCTCATGCTTAAAGAAGGTGATTGGAAGTAAGTGCCAAACTCAAACCAGTCTTCTCGAGTTGGATGAAGAAGGCTCCATCTGGTTTTAGCCACAAATAGTCTTGGACCAGCGTGAGCGTCGTCTCCTCCAATGCAGCATTAAGGAAGTGTTAGTACAATGGAAAGATACAACTTCAGTAGATGCCACCTGGGAGCCAACTACCATTCTACAACAATTTCCTCATCTCAAGCCTTGAGGACAAGACTATTTTTAAGGGGGATATCATGTTAGGGACCTAACCTCCCTAACCGCTCACATAGGTAGAATAATATATTTTCCATGTAATAAAGACCATTATTAATAAGGTCTGATAATAAGGAAGAATAAGTCAAATGTAAGAAGACCTAATAGAAGCTTTCGCTTCTAGAAGATCTTCCACTGGATTGTTCTTTTGGTAGATAAATTTAGTATAGATAGGAGTCGAGGGTATGATAAGTCTTGTGTTGAGAATTATTATAATAGAGCATTTCTCTACTGGAGGTTGTCCCCTCGAAGAGGCAAGTGAACGTTGTTTCCTATCAATAAAGGTATTATTTTGGTGTCGTGTTTTCATTTGCTGTGTTGTTTCATTGTTATTCTCTGCAATACTTATGTTTTCTCCTAATACAATATATATGGTACCTTACACAAGCCTCTCAACTTTCACTAATTTCCTTGCTCGATTATTACATGATTGTCAAGAACAATTTCACTCAAAGGAGGATGTAAAACACCTTTAGTTGTTGGCTTTTGATTTTTCAAGTAAGATTCTCATTTTTGTCCCAAGTTGAGGATTTATTTCCCCCAAACCCTCTAACCCACTATGTAAACTTATTCATATTGATCAACATTGGGTTATATGCTAGAGTTAATGAAGCTACACTCCTGAGAACAAACTATTATCTTACTTAGTCTTTGGCGATCTTATAGATTTTTACAACTTATGTTTTGGCACAGATACACACAACTTAAAATTATTTTGAGTTTATAGTGATGGAGAACATGAAATAGAGGCATGTCAGTTATTATTATATGAAAAATAAATGTGGATAAATTCAGTGTTGAAAATTGAGCAAGTTTCTCTTTTAGAATATTGGTATATATAGTGGTTTTGTATAGTTTCTAATTTATGATCGAGGGCTCTCCAAAAAAATTGGAATAAAGTTGAGAGAGTTAATAAAAAATGATTCTTGTTATCCCCATTTTGTGGGGATAACTAAGGAGATGATATCTTGCGGCCCTTAGGTTGCATATATGGAGTAACGAGAGACCACATGACTAGCAGTGTCCATTTTCACATATGGAAGCCCGCTCTATCACCACAATTTGGATCCATTGTCAGCGCATCCACCACAACAACTAGCTTCTGTAAAGCATATGGGTCTTRCTCCATGAAATACAATCCAAGTATTGTGGTAGATAATCAACCTAATATTTGAGGCATTTAAACATGTTGTATTTAAGTTGTTTTTTATTATAGAACGCCTKCTTGGATATTATGCGTTTGACCCTATTTCACCTTGGTGAGTGTCATAGTTTTCCTAGTAACTGGCCAAACTTTGGAAAGGTTTGCAACTGGGGATCCCTTGAGGGATTATCGTACCATTCCCGACCATACTAACCACTTTCCRCTCATTACACTCCATCATATTGTCTTCTTCTAGGCCCTTTGACTTTAATGACCCAAGAAGGGCATGTACCTTATTTCATGGGAAGAAGGGGCTGAAGACCTAGAGGGATTGTTGTTATCTAAAAAGATAAAATCCTAAATATAGACCTTCCATATGCTTCACCTAGGGATCCTCGAGAAATCAATGAAACACCAATCTATAAGAAATGGGGGACCTACAAAAATAAATGATAGTGAATTCTTAAGGGGTTAGTTGGAGGATGGGAGTTCTCATCACGAGCCAACCTATCATGATCATGGGTATTTAGCAATATGAAATTACCATCATCTGGTCACCAAGCCAGGGTAGTGGTTCTCAGTTACACAACTGAGAGAAAGGGGGTCTCATCACGAGCCAACCTTCTCATTTCCGCAAGGTATTTGTGAATGACATTGTCATTATATGGACACCAAGCCAGGACATCGTCCTTCAACTTTTTCCTTAAAACATGAAATAAATATAAAGAGAAAGGAAGAGATAGGAAGAAAGAATGGCAAGAAGATGGGCTTGGAAAAATTGCATTGCAAACGAAGGTGCCACACACCCTCTATTAAGGCACCCATAAATGAGATAATATGAACCCTTGTATGTCATGAAACTCATTTATCTATGAAGTCTAAATCCCCTTCCACCTCATCATCCATTACATAACCTTGAAAGGCCATCCTTGGGAGCATCCCCTACATGAGGGTTTTGGTCTACCCAACAAGACTTTTATGACACCCCTACTTAAACTTGGTCAATTGTATAGGGTCTTTGCGAATTTTTTTTTAATTTGATGAGGTAGTTTTGATGCACACGCTTAGGTGCCTTGTTTATTATATGTGGTTTACACTTGTCATGATATCTTTGACTTGATATCTTTGGAGGGCATACCCTTTTGCTTTGCAATACCCTGATTGGTGGCCAGTTTTGGGAGAACAAGCCTAACTTGCGATTCCATGGGAACAAACTCCCATAGGTTGGATGTTGTAGGCTCACACACCAGATCATAGAGACATGCCTTTGGAGGCTTACATGTCATCGTGGAGGATCTTACCCAACCCCTATTTCCCAAACGAATTTCCTAAGAGAGGCAAAACATCACTTTTTGAGGCTTGACATTGTGCTTGAGGAGGTTTGGTGGTGATGGAGTTATTTCACATTGACACTTGGCATGATTTGATCAAAGGAGACATGGATTGACTCTAGCACATGGAGAGGAGGCTCAAGGATCCCCACTGACCTCTTTTTTCTTCTCCAACGACTTGGAAAAGTGTCAAAATGTCCCCTAAAGGGGTTACGTCATTTCACTTTTAGGGTTTCTAATGTGTTAAAGTGAAAATTAAATATTATTATTTGGTTCAAGAGGTAAGATAAGGGTTTTTGACCCCTTATATTATTTTTTACCCTTGCTAAGTGGACAAACTATGTTTTAAGGCTTTTGTATAAATAGAACTCATGTGAATCTCATTTGATAACATAACTCTCCCATTGTGAGAACTATTTGGCTGAAACTTTCGCTACTCTTGGTGATTATGGTGTTTTTTTCTTGTGAAATGTATTTTGGTGAATGTCTCTTGGTGAATGGATGAGTAGGAGTGATGTGTGCCCCCTAAATACTTGTTGTCTTGGCTCTTGGATGAATTTTGCATGGTAAACTAGGGTTTGATATCTCATTTCTTGGATTAGGTAAGGACAAAATATGCATTGTTAGTTATTTCTTGCCCTTTCTTGGTTATGGTTGTTTGAAACCCTAGGAGGAGTATGTTGGATACACCCTCCATTAAGCTTCGTCTAATTTTCTAGAGTTTACAAGTTATTTTGCAAGGGTTTCTAGGAAGAATATAAGTGTGTATAACCTCTTAGATTTACCCTAAGTTTGATTGGCATACCTTAGGAAGTAAAAGGGATTGCACCCCTAAGGTCTTTGTTAATATAACTCTTTATTTTAAGACTCCATTTACCCAATTTTAAAGGCACTAATCTGAATATTTTGCATTGGAGAAATAAAATAGTTGCATTGGGAAACACGGTTTTTAGTCATTTAAACTTTCTGCAATATGGGTTTTCTTCCTTGTGCCTAGAGCACCTCTTAGCCACTAGGGCGTCCCCTCTAAAGGGGATTTTCTTGTTTTTGTTATAGACTTTTATCTTCAGCAATAGGGCTTCAAAAACCCTAACTTTCTTTCACTTATAACTTGCATTTCAACCGTCAGAATCAACTAAGAGATTGCTATTTTATTCTACTTGGTCTAACGCAATTTTTGGGTGGATTCTTTGTGAGTCTTGGTGGTTGAATTCACTGTTGTAAAAACAATTTTTCTACAGCCATAAGGCTTCAAAATATCTCTGCTAACATATTTTATTACAACCTTGTTTCATTGCTAAAGTCTCGTGCTCTCGTAATTGAATATCAGTAGTGTTTACCTAACTTATCTCTAACATCTTTTAGTGGACTTTTAGCAATTGTTTGGTAGCTTTAAGAATTATTTCTTTTCTGATATACATTTTTGTTTACTTTTGAAATTAGGTACATGAATCTTAACCTTCTTTTCCACATAACATATATTGCGTACAGTTGGCTTTCCTTGTGTCTCGAGTAGGTACAGATACTCTCAACATGTACTCAAGGACTTGGAAACCTTAAACCTTTCTCAAAAATCATTCTTAAGCCTTATTCCATCTAATAACTTGACCTATAGGGGCTTCCGTTCATACATCTCACTTTCCATCTCATTTCCCCCTAGGGTCACTAGGATTTCCCCCTTGAGGTGACCACTTCACCTCTAAAGTGACGGGAACACCTGCCTAAGGTGACGGTGTATAGGTGCTCTCTTAGTTGTCTCCATTTGGTGGTTGGGTCGGGCTTTTCCCAACCTACAACTTGTGCAATAACAATTGTTATTATAACAACTAAGAGTTAAAATACAAACCACTTACTAGATAATGTTAACAAACACTATATATTACCATTAAAAGGAGAAGTATTGTTTCAATTTATAACATATATAATTAAAACAAGGCACATGGACATGAATAGATAACGATATTGGGAAAAGGTAGGGTTGGTATCATAATAATTTGAAATGGATTTAAAAAATGGGAATTGAATAAGAAGACTTGTCTAATGAATTATTATCCTTTTGGGACATGGTACAAAAGAAAAAAATTAATAGAGAAATATTGGGAAAATCCTCCTGAGAAAATGATATTCTATTAATTTGATATCAACCGAATCATTACTTGCGTAAAACGATAATACCTCCAAGATGAGAATCTCTGCGCATAAAAAACATAAAAAAAACAATTCAAGCTAAATTTTCATCACCTGGAAATTGAAACAATAAGACAAACAATAAGAAATTGAGGATGAGGTGCATGTGATGCTACATTGTCCTCTATACAAGCAAGTAAGACAAAAGCACTCAATTTAGCATGAATATTTGAGTGACTTACGTACATTTCCTTGGTGCTCTAAGTAAATTAGGCATGTGTGTACATGAAAGCACTAGAGTTATTGAACAAAGACGATTATGAAAGGGAAAGGACTTGTCATTGACAAACTGAGTATATGTAGAAGATAAAAACCCAATTTAAGATGTTGTTGTCACTTGGGAAAGATGGAGTATGAAGAGGAGAAGGTAGGGTATTTGGAGGACCCATTTGAGGAAATCTAGATTTTTTATTATTCAAGACCTAAAAGTCCAGTTCAGAGCCTAGGTGACAAGGTGGTGTTTTCCTTTGGGGTCAAAAAAGTGTGGATATTACTTTAGGAGTATATGGAAAAGTGGGTTGGAGGTAAGTACAACCTAGCTTTGATAGCAATCCTAAAAGCAATGGCACTATCCCTTGTACTTTTGGAAATGGATCAACAAAGAGTACAACATACTTAAGTATCAAGGGAGATGCAACTAATGTCTTGAATATTGAGCCATGTGATAGTGAACATTTCACAGAGGCTGGCTTGCGTTATTTTAAGTCTAGTTTATAAGGTTTTAAGGAATTCAAGCTGGAAAATAGATCAAAAACTAATCCTCGAAACTCAGGGGATGTCTAGTGCCTTAGCACATGATTCATAGGATATGTGCTTGACTTAGGATTTTTGAGCACAACAATGAAGGTGGATGCTAAAACGCGGGGGTCCTTTGAGACCCATAAGTCCAAGAAAGTAAGGAAGGTAGTTAGAGTGAGGAGGGTGTGAGTAAGAATGGTTCTTAAGGAGGATTTGAGGTTGGAGCAAGTGATGGAGTACTACAAGAAGGTGTTTTTTAGGAGATTCTTCATGCACTGCATTGTAGAGAAAACTTTGAACGATTGGATCTAGTGGGCTTGGCATCCAATTATTGGTTATGGACCACTTTTTCATATTCTTACTAGAGAGTGGGTTTTTTTCCTATTCATGTCTGAGAAGGCTTCCCAAAAAATCTTGGAAGGGAGATAATTGTGTGGTTCAAGCTTTCTAACTCTGAATGTTTGATCTATTTGCTTCAACCCATGCATGAATTTTTCAAAGAGTCTTCCAATTTGGGTTAAAATACCTAGATTGCCAATAGAATTATAGTTTAAGAGGATACTAAGGGACATAAGAAACCACTTGGAGAAAACTATGGATGTTGATTTAGGGTTTCATGCTAGTTCACATTGGGTTGTTGCAAAGGTTCTAATAGAAATGGGTCTGAGCATCAAGCTCCTAGATAGTATGGATATTGTCGTGGGAGATGTGGTCCATTCTTAGATTTTGGATTATAATGGAATTCCCTTCCATTGTGCTTATTTTCATGTGTATGGGCACATTGTTGCAGATTGTAGTCATAACTTTTCAAGGAAAATTTAGAGAAAAACATATTTGATTTCAATGAAGGAAAATAAATTCAACGATTAGTCGAAGCCAATGTTCTCACAAACACAAGATCAAAAGTCTATATTTATTTTGGGGAGGGTTTGTAAAGGAATATTGAATTAGTGGATAGAAATGTAGACAAAGAAAAAGGTTCAAGGGTTTCTTTGGTTAAATATGCTTAGTCTTCATTGGATGGTCCAATGTACTCGAAGGATGGATTCTAGACTCAAGAGGTCATGTAATTCTTCATTCTTATCAATTCCTTATATCCAAATGATGGTTTTGATATATCAAAGGTTAATATTAATTTGGATTTGGGGAATAAGGTTGTTTGTCCATCCCTTTTAGAGATACTTAAGAATCCTATAAAGGGGTTGAAGGGTCCTAAATATTATAGGGTTTATATTTGAGGAAATGGGACCATTCCTAATGAAATAGGGAAGGAAAATTTAAGTATTGTTTCTATCTCAGAATCCTCCTTGGTAGTATCCTTTGCTAAAGAGGATTTTCATCAAGAAATATTTGGACAAGGGGTGGATTCAAATTCCAAAGGGGCTAGTAGGTATTAAGGAGGCATGGATAAAGGAGTTGTAGTGGCGATTGAGTAAGATCCTATAAAGGACCCTGGTTCATATACTATGGGAAGAAAGTCCTCATTCCACCATGCATGGGAAAAATATCTAATTGAAATCCAACATGGAAATCAAAAAGGGTCCTTAGAGTGGGACAAAAAACCCCTAGAGTTCCAAAATGGTCACTTTATCCTTGAATTCAAGAGCTTTGGTTAGATTGGTTGAAGTACATTAACTCGATGTCTTCCTGATACATGAAATGATGGGTGAGGGTAAAAATATTGGTGAGGGTTTGAGAAAATGATGTAGGGAGTGGGATTTCACTGCAATTGATGATGTGGGTAATTTTGGTGGTGTGCTTATATGGTAGAAGAAATTTTTATTATTATGTCAATTTGTTGTTTTTGATACAAGTATTCAAACTTAATTTTTTTAATGATATCGGTCATATAATCTTAGCTATAAATTGTTATGGCCCATATGAGGGTAGGTAGGAGTTCTAGAATATATTTTTTTTTCTTTGGACTACCTAAAGGGGGATAAGTTCATAATTGGTGGAGACCTTAACTTTACATTGATCAAAGTTGGGGCATGGGAAGTCTTTGCAAGAGTAGATTGCATGACACATTTCTTTAGGCATAAAATAAAGGAGGTAGGTTTGGTCGATTTGGAGCTTGTCAAGCTTATGCTTACCTAGAAAAATATCAAGTTCGGGGAGGTTGGGGCCTCAAAGAGGCCGGATAGGTTTTTGATTTTGGAGAATTTGGTTAGTGATGTTGATAGAATCCAAACTTGCATGAAGTCTAGTGGAAATTATGATCACATCCCCATTCTCATCCATATCAAAAGGTAGAATGATAAGCCTACTAGTCCTTTCAAATTTAATCCTCAATGGTTGGAGGAAAACTTCCATAATTTATTTAAAAAGGAATGGGTTGTTTAAGACATAATTTCTAGGGAGTTTGGAAGTTATTAATTTGCTAAGGTTTTGATGAAGGTAAAAAAATATACGGGCTTATGGGATTTTAATAAAATAAAGGAGAATAATCAACATCTTAGACTAGTGGAAAGGGAGATAGGTGAGTTGTTTGCTAAGAATGTGGATAGAATTTCCCATGTAGAGGAGATGTTGATATTCAAGAACTTATAAATGAGGAAGAGGATACTTATGGAATGGAGAGACATTATGTGGTAGATGAAGAGCAAAGCAACATGGCTGGGGAAAGGTGATGAAATCATGAATTTATTTCATAATTTTATGAACCACAAAAAATGATTAATACAATTTAGAATCTTAGAGATAAAGTAGAGTGATCTATTAAAAACTTTCTATGTTATCAATTATGAGAGCGGAACACTTCCAATCATGAACTTGCTAAGGTGAATATAGTAGAGGTCCTGAAACTGTCATAAATTTTCCTTACTTTTTAACTGAAGAGGACAATAATATGATGATGGAGGATATATCCAAGGAAGATTTGAAATATATTTGGATTGATTCAAAAAATATAAAAGTCAGATCGTAGATGGGTGGACTATAGAATTTTTTCTTGGATTTTATGATATGATGGAAGAAGATTTGTTGAGAGTTGTGGAGGAAGTTAGAAAATTTTGGAAATTTTTAAGAGATATGAACTCAAATTTTCTTGCTTTGATCCCAAAGAAAGATAAGTCAATTTATTTTGATGAGTTTTGGCCTAATTATTTATGTAATTGTTTGTACAAAATAATAGCCAAGATTCTTGCTATCAGGATTAAAAAAAATTCTTTGATGTTTTATCTTAGGAGAAATTTGGTTTTTGAGTAGGGAGGAAATTCTTTGAGGCTATAGGAGTAGCTCAAGTGGGGTTTCATTCCATAAAGACTAAAACACTTCTTGCAGTGGTCTTGAAAAAATATTATGATAGATTGAACTGGCCAAACTTGAGGTTGAAACTCTTGCATGCAGGGTTCATTTTGGCAGTTGTAGCATGGATTATTGGTGTATCACCTCAACATCTTATGATGTTCTTATAAATGGTTATGCATCTAATTTATATAAACCTTCACACAGGATTCCTCAAGGATGTCCTTTATCCCCTCTACCTTTTCTATTGCTAGTGAAAGGTTTGAGTAGATCCATTACGGATGTCGAGAGAAGAGGGATCATTTTAGGAATCAATATTGGGGGTCTTGTTCACTTAACACATTTTCTTTTTGTTGATGATGTTTTATTATTTTCCAATGATAATGATATGTATTAGGGAAGTCAGAGAGTTTATGAAGATTTTGGATACTTATGGCATA
>JASDQU010102893.1:148736-168893 GCA_032191745.1 Picea mariana | reverse complement strand
CTCATTACACTCCATCATATTGTCTTCTTCTAGGCCCTTTGACTTTAATGACCCAAGAAGGGCATGTACCTTATTTCATGGGAAGAAGGGGCTGAAGACCTAGAGGGATTGTTGTTATCTAAAAAGATAAAATCCTAAATATAGACCTTCCATATGCTTCACCTAGGGATCCTCGAGAAATCAATGAAACACCAATCTATAAGAAATGGGGGACCTACAAAAATAAATGATAGTGAATTCTTAAGGGGTTAGTTGGAGGATGGGAGTTCTCATCACGAGCCAACCTATCATGATCATGGGTATTTAGCAATATGAAATTACCATCATCTGGTCACCAAGCCAGGGTAGTGGTTCTCAGTTACACAACTGAGAGAAAGGGGGTCTCATCACGAGCCAACCTTCTCATTTCCGCAAGGTATTTGTGAATGACATTGTCATTATATGGACACCAAGCCAGGACATCGTCCTTCAACTTTTTCCTTAAAACATGAAATAAATATAAAGAGAAAGGAAGAGATAGGAAGAAAGAATGGCAAGAAGATGGGCTTGGAAAAATTGCATTGCAAACGAAGGTGCCACACACCCTCTATTAAGGCACCCATAAATGAGATAATATGAACCCTTGTATGTCATGAAACTCATTTATCTATGAAGTCTAAATCCCCTTCCACCTCATCATCCATTACATAACCTTGAAAGGCCATCCTTGGGAGCATCCCCTACATGAGGGTTTTGGTCTACCCAACAAGACTTTTATGACACCCCTACTTAAACTTGGTCAATTGTATAGGGTCTTTGCGAATTTTTTTTTAATTTGATGAGGTAGTTTTGATGCACACGCTTAGGTGCCTTGTTTATTATATGTGGTTTACACTTGTCATGATATCTTTGACTTGATATCTTTGGAGGGCATACCCTTTTGCTTTGCAATACCCTGATTGGTGGCCAGTTTTGGGAGAACAAGCCTAACTTGCGATTCCATGGGAACAAACTCCCATAGGTTGGATGTTGTAGGCTCACACACCAGATCATAGAGACATGCCTTTGGAGGCTTACATGTCATCGTGGAGGATCTTACCCAACCCCTATTTCCCAAACGAATTTCCTAAGAGAGGCAAAACATCACTTTTTGAGGCTTGACATTGTGCTTGAGGAGGTTTGGTGGTGATGGAGTTATTTCACATTGACACTTGGCATGATTTGATCAAAGGAGACATGGATTGACTCTAGCACATGGAGAGGAGGCTCAAGGATCCCCACTGACCTCTTTTTTCTTCTCCAACGACTTGGAAAAGTGTCAAAATGTCCCCTAAAGGGGTTACGTCATTTCACTTTTAGGGTTTCTAATGTGTTAAAGTGAAAATTAAATATTATTATTTGGTTCAAGAGGTAAGATAAGGGTTTTTGACCCCTTATATTATTTTTTACCCTTGCTAAGTGGACAAACTATGTTTTAAGGCTTTTGTATAAATAGAACTCATGTGAATCTCATTTGATAACATAACTCTCCCATTGTGAGAACTATTTGGCTGAAACTTTCGCTACTCTTGGTGATTATGGTGTTTTTTTCTTGTGAAATGTATTTTGGTGAATGTCTCTTGGTGAATGGATGAGTAGGAGTGATGTGTGCCCCCTAAATACTTGTTGTCTTGGCTCTTGGATGAATTTTGCATGGTAAACTAGGGTTTGATATCTCATTTCTTGGATTAGGTAAGGACAAAATATGCATTGTTAGTTATTTCTTGCCCTTTCTTGGTTATGGTTGTTTGAAACCCTAGGAGGAGTATGTTGGATACACCCTCCATTAAGCTTCGTCTAATTTTCTAGAGTTTACAAGTTATTTTGCAAGGGTTTCTAGGAAGAATATAAGTGTGTATAACCTCTTAGATTTACCCTAAGTTTGATTGGCATACCTTAGGAAGTAAAAGGGATTGCACCCCTAAGGTCTTTGTTAATATAACTCTTTATTTTAAGACTCCATTTACCCAATTTTAAAGGCACTAATCTGAATATTTTGCATTGGAGAAATAAAATAGTTGCATTGGGAAACACGGTTTTTAGTCATTTAAACTTTCTGCAATATGGGTTTTCTTCCTTGTGCCTAGAGCACCTCTTAGCCACTAGGGCGTCCCCTCTAAAGGGGATTTTCTTGTTTTTGTTATAGACTTTTATCTTCAGCAATAGGGCTTCAAAAACCCTAACTTTCTTTCACTTATAACTTGCATTTCAACCGTCAGAATCAACTAAGAGATTGCTATTTTATTCTACTTGGTCTAACGCAATTTTTGGGTGGATTCTTTGTGAGTCTTGGTGGTTGAATTCACTGTTGTAAAAACAATTTTTCTACAGCCATAAGGCTTCAAAATATCTCTGCTAACATATTTTATTACAACCTTGTTTCATTGCTAAAGTCTCGTGCTCTCGTAATTGAATATCAGTAGTGTTTACCTAACTTATCTCTAACATCTTTTAGTGGACTTTTAGCAATTGTTTGGTAGCTTTAAGAATTATTTCTTTTCTGATATACATTTTTGTTTACTTTTGAAATTAGGTACATGAATCTTAACCTTCTTTTCCACATAACATATATTGCGTACAGTTGGCTTTCCTTGTGTCTCGAGTAGGTACAGATACTCTCAACATGTACTCAAGGACTTGGAAACCTTAAACCTTTCTCAAAAATCATTCTTAAGCCTTATTCCATCTAATAACTTGACCTATAGGGGCTTCCGTTCATACATCTCACTTTCCATCTCATTTCCCCCTAGGGTCACTAGGATTTCCCCCTTGAGGTGACCACTTCACCTCTAAAGTGACGGGAACACCTGCCTAAGGTGACGGTGTATAGGTGCTCTCTTAGTTGTCTCCATTTGGTGGTTGGGTCGGGCTTTTCCCAACCTACAACTTGTGCAATAACAATTGTTATTATAACAACTAAGAGTTAAAATACAAACCACTTACTAGATAATGTTAACAAACACTATATATTACCATTAAAAGGAGAAGTATTGTTTCAATTTATAACATATATAATTAAAACAAGGCACATGGACATGAATAGATAACGATATTGGGAAAAGGTAGGGTTGGTATCATAATAATTTGAAATGGATTTAAAAAATGGGAATTGAATAAGAAGACTTGTCTAATGAATTATTATCCTTTTGGGACATGGTACAAAAGAAAAAAATTAATAGAGAAATATTGGGAAAATCCTCCTGAGAAAATGATATTCTATTAATTTGATATCAACCGAATCATTACTTGCGTAAAACGATAATACCTCCAAGATGAGAATCTCTGCGCATAAAAAACATAAAAAAAACAATTCAAGCTAAATTTTCATCACCTGGAAATTGAAACAATAAGACAAACAATAAGAAATTGAGGATGAGGTGCATGTGATGCTACATTGTCCTCTATACAAGCAAGTAAGACAAAAGCACTCAATTTAGCATGAATATTTGAGTGACTTACGTACATTTCCTTGGTGCTCTAAGTAAATTAGGCATGTGTGTACATGAAAGCACTAGAGTTATTGAACAAAGACGATTATGAAAGGGAAAGGACTTGTCATTGACAAACTGAGTATATGTAGAAGATAAAAACCCAATTTAAGATGTTGTTGTCACTTGGGAAAGATGGAGTATGAAGAGGAGAAGGTAGGGTATTTGGAGGACCCATTTGAGGAAATCTAGATTTTTTATTATTCAAGACCTAAAAGTCCAGTTCAGAGCCTAGGTGACAAGGTGGTGTTTTCCTTTGGGGTCAAAAAAGTGTGGATATTACTTTAGGAGTATATGGAAAAGTGGGTTGGAGGTAAGTACAACCTAGCTTTGATAGCAATCCTAAAAGCAATGGCACTATCCCTTGTACTTTTGGAAATGGATCAACAAAGAGTACAACATACTTAAGTATCAAGGGAGATGCAACTAATGTCTTGAATATTGAGCCATGTGATAGTGAACATTTCACAGAGGCTGGCTTGCGTTATTTTAAGTCTAGTTTATAAGGTTTTAAGGAATTCAAGCTGGAAAATAGATCAAAAACTAATCCTCGAAACTCAGGGGATGTCTAGTGCCTTAGCACATGATTCATAGGATATGTGCTTGACTTAGGATTTTTGAGCACAACAATGAAGGTGGATGCTAAAACGCGGGGGTCCTTTGAGACCCATAAGTCCAAGAAAGTAAGGAAGGTAGTTAGAGTGAGGAGGGTGTGAGTAAGAATGGTTCTTAAGGAGGATTTGAGGTTGGAGCAAGTGATGGAGTACTACAAGAAGGTGTTTTTTAGGAGATTCTTCATGCACTGCATTGTAGAGAAAACTTTGAACGATTGGATCTAGTGGGCTTGGCATCCAATTATTGGTTATGGACCACTTTTTCATATTCTTACTAGAGAGTGGGTTTTTTTCCTATTCATGTCTGAGAAGGCTTCCCAAAAAATCTTGGAAGGGAGATAATTGTGTGGTTCAAGCTTTCTAACTCTGAATGTTTGATCTATTTGCTTCAACCCATGCATGAATTTTTCAAAGAGTCTTCCAATTTGGGTTAAAATACCTAGATTGCCAATAGAATTATAGTTTAAGAGGATACTAAGGGACATAAGAAACCACTTGGAGAAAACTATGGATGTTGATTTAGGGTTTCATGCTAGTTCACATTGGGTTGTTGCAAAGGTTCTAATAGAAATGGGTCTGAGCATCAAGCTCCTAGATAGTATGGATATTGTCGTGGGAGATGTGGTCCATTCTTAGATTTTGGATTATAATGGAATTCCCTTCCATTGTGCTTATTTTCATGTGTATGGGCACATTGTTGCAGATTGTAGTCATAACTTTTCAAGGAAAATTTAGAGAAAAACATATTTGATTTCAATGAAGGAAAATAAATTCAACGATTAGTCGAAGCCAATGTTCTCACAAACACAAGATCAAAAGTCTATATTTATTTTGGGGAGGGTTTGTAAAGGAATATTGAATTAGTGGATAGAAATGTAGACAAAGAAAAAGGTTCAAGGGTTTCTTTGGTTAAATATGCTTAGTCTTCATTGGATGGTCCAATGTACTCGAAGGATGGATTCTAGACTCAAGAGGTCATGTAATTCTTCATTCTTATCAATTCCTTATATCCAAATGATGGTTTTGATATATCAAAGGTTAATATTAATTTGGATTTGGGGAATAAGGTTGTTTGTCCATCCCTTTTAGAGATACTTAAGAATCCTATAAAGGGGTTGAAGGGTCCTAAATATTATAGGGTTTATATTTGAGGAAATGGGACCATTCCTAATGAAATAGGGAAGGAAAATTTAAGTATTGTTTCTATCTCAGAATCCTCCTTGGTAGTATCCTTTGCTAAAGAGGATTTTCATCAAGAAATATTTGGACAAGGGGTGGATTCAAATTCCAAAGGGGCTAGTAGGTATTAAGGAGGCATGGATAAAGGAGTTGTAGTGGCGATTGAGTAAGATCCTATAAAGGACCCTGGTTCATATACTATGGGAAGAAAGTCCTCATTCCACCATGCATGGGAAAAATATCTAATTGAAATCCAACATGGAAATCAAAAAGGGTCCTTAGAGTGGGACAAAAAACCCCTAGAGTTCCAAAATGGTCACTTTATCCTTGAATTCAAGAGCTTTGGTTAGATTGGTTGAAGTACATTAACTCGATGTCTTCCTGATACATGAAATGATGGGTGAGGGTAAAAATATTGGTGAGGGTTTGAGAAAATGATGTAGGGAGTGGGATTTCACTGCAATTGATGATGTGGGTAATTTTGGTGGTGTGCTTATATGGTAGAAGAAATTTTTATTATTATGTCAATTTGTTGTTTTTGATACAAGTATTCAAACTTAATTTTTTTAATGATATCGGTCATATAATCTTAGCTATAAATTGTTATGGCCCATATGAGGGTAGGTAGGAGTTCTAGAATATATTTTTTTTTCTTTGGACTACCTAAAGGGGGATAAGTTCATAATTGGTGGAGACCTTAACTTTACATTGATCAAAGTTGGGGCATGGGAAGTCTTTGCAAGAGTAGATTGCATGACACATTTCTTTAGGCATAAAATAAAGGAGGTAGGTTTGGTCGATTTGGAGCTTGTCAAGCTTATGCTTACCTAGAAAAATATCAAGTTCGGGGAGGTTGGGGCCTCAAAGAGGCCGGATAGGTTTTTTATTTTGGAGAATTTGGTTAGTGATGTTGATAGAATCCAAACTTGCATGAAGTCTAGTGGAAATTATGATCACATCCCCATTCTCATCCATATCAAAAGGTAGAATGATAAGCCTACTAGTCCTTTCAAATTTAATCCTCAATGGTTGGAGGAAAACTTCCATAATTTATTTTAAAAGGAATGGGTTGTTTAAGACATAATTTCTAGGGAGTTTGGAAGTTATTAATTTGCTAAGGTTTTGATGAAGGTAAAAAAATATACGGGCTTATGGGATTTTAATAAAATAAAGGAGAATAATCAACATCTTAGACTAGTGGAAAGGGAGATAGGTGAGTTGTTTGCTAAGAATGTGGATAGAATTTCCCATGTAGAGGAGATGTTGATATTCAAGAACTTATAAATGAGGAAGAGGATACTTATGGAATGGAGAGACATTATGTGGTAGATGAAGAGCAAAGCAACATGGCTGGGGAAAGGTGATGAAATCATGAATTTATTTCATAATTTTATGAACCACAAAAAATGATTAATACAATTTAGAATCTTAGAGATAAAGTAGAGTGATCTATTAAAAACTTTCTATGTTATCAATTATGAGAGCGGAACACTTCCAATCATGAACTTGCTAAGGTGAATATAGTAGAGGTCCTGAAACTGTCATAAATTTTCCTTACTTTTTAACTGAAGAGGACAATAATATGATGATGGAGGATATATCCAAGGAAGATTTGAAATATATTTGGATTGATTCAAAAAATATAAAAGTCAGATCGTAGATGGGTGGACTATAGAATTTTTTCTTGGATTTTATGATATGATGGAAGAAGATTTGTTGAGAGTTGTGGAGGAAGTTAGAAAATTTTGGAAATTTTTAAGAGATATGAACTCAAATTTTCTTGCTTTGATCCCAAAGAAAGATAAGTCAATTTATTTTGATGAGTTTTGGCCTAATTATTTATGTAATTGTTTGTACAAAATAATAGCCAAGATTCTTGCTATCAGGATTAAAAAAAATTCTTTGATGTTTTATCTTAGGAGAAATTTGGTTTTTGAGTAGGGAGGAAATTCTTTGAGGCTATAGGAGTAGCTCAAGTGGGGTTTCATTCCATAAAGACTAAAACACTTCTTGCAGTGGTCTTGAAAAAATATTATGATAGATTGAACTGGCCAAACTTGAGGTTGAAACTCTTGCATGCAGGGTTCATTTTGGCAGTTGTAGCATGGATTATTGGTGTATCACCTCAACATCTTATGATGTTCTTATAAATGGTTATGCATCTAATTTATATAAACCTTCACACAGGATTCCTCAAGGATGTCCTTTATCCCCTCTACCTTTTCTATTGCTAGTGAAAGGTTTGAGTAGATCCATTACGGATGTCGAGAGAAGAGGGATCATTTTAGGAATCAATATTGGGGGTCTTGTTCACTTAACACATTTTCTTTTTGTTGATGATGTTTTATTATTTTCCAATGATAATGATATGTATTAGGGAAGTCAGAGAGTTTATGAAGATTTTGGATACTTATGGCATARCTACATGTATGGAATTCAATGTTCACAAGCCCATTATTCATTTTTTTGGGCTAGATGATGAAGATGAGGTTGACTAGATAGTATGTTCCATTTCAACAAATTGAATTTTTAGGAAGCTTTTAAATACTTGGGATTTTTGTTGAACCCAAATAGGTATGGAAAAAAGAACTAGGRATGGCTACTTGAAAAGGTGGAAGCTTGAATAAATGTTTGGTACAATACATGGATTTCTATAGGAAGGAGACTAACTTTGGTTAAGTCTGTATTGGAGGCTATCTTAGTGTTTTGACATACCATGGCTTATATTTCTAAAGAATTCTTGAGAAAATGAGTAAAAATTGCTTTAAATTTTTATGGTCTGGAAAGAATGACAGGGGGGGGGAATATCAATGGTAGAATTGAGAAGTTTAGTTCTCCTAAAGGCTATGTGTGGGTGGGGTTTGAATAATTTTCATATTTTTTGACGTGCCTTGGTAGAATTTTTTTTGGCGAGACATGACAATTGATGGGTTATGGAAACAAAATATATAAAGAAATATATTAAACTTGGAACCTTTTTAGATTGGGGAAGGAACTCAAGGAATAGTATAGAAATTGTCTTAGTATAGTGGAGAGCCATGGTGTTTGATTTTCTTGTTTTGGGCTCCAATTTGGCTTGAAGGGTGGGTTCTGAAGAACAAATTTGAGTATATGTTGATTCTCTATTGAGTTGTGGAGAAGAGGTGAGAATGGATGCTATTTTAATTGAATAAATCCACGAGAAATGATTTTTTTCATTGAATCGGGTGGGGAATCCCATCTCTACGAATATTTGGCATCAAGGATGGATATATATGGAGGATATAGGCCTAGTTGTTGAGAACGTAGCTCTATAGACAATATTTATTGGATGTCTAGAAAGAGTCATATTGGGTTGAAAGAGGAAAGGGATACTCTATCTTGGGAAAAAAAATATTAGAGGAGAATATATGACAAGGTTGGGCTATAAGGTAACATTGGAGTAGGGGATATAAGAGACTTATTAGTGATGGATTAAAATTTGTAAGATTAAGGTGCCAAAAAAGAATTGTGTTTTTCATTGGTTAGGTATCATGAGTTTTGACATGGGATGTCTTGCAGAGATGCAATCATTAGGGATTAGGTATTTGTATGCTTTGCAAAAATGAAGAAACAAATATTTTACATTTTTTAATTAATTTCTCCTATGCATCTCAACTATGGAAGGAGGTAGAGTTATTGACAAGTATTCCAAACATCTAGAAATAAGCCTTAGTGGAAACATGTTTGAAACAATGGTTTACAAAGAAGAAGTTAAAAGAGCTTCAAGGTTTTCCATGTCTTATCTTATGGGGAATTTGGCTAGCAATAATTTAATTTAAGTTTTTTGAAGACAAATATGTGCCTATTTTTCATATTCTTTCTCAAGCACGTCTATGATTTATGGGATAAGAGTCTTGCCAAAGAAAATGACTCCTTGTATGTTGGAGTTATCCATTGATAAATCAAAGTCTTAGGGTTTTTTTGATGGAACAAGTTAGAGTTTTCAGAAGTGAGTAATGTTGCAAGAATTTTATATATTTTAGATTCTCATTTCATTAATTTTAGAGCTTGGCTTGGTTTGAGGTCAAATAACTTTGCAGAGTCAATAGCCTTGGAGATCTTGCTTTCTTTATCTAGTGTAAGGCATATTCTCAACTCTATCTTTTTGGTGAATATTTTTTGGTGGTCAATTGGATGAATTATAGATGTCAACTTTATGATTTCTCTCTCATTCCACTAGAAGATGATTGTTTCCTCTTTTTCTTTCACTTCCTATACTCACATTTATAGAAGTTGCAAATAAGTTATCGAAAGAGGGGCTTCATATAACAAAGGGTTTTTGGGAATTTAAGGAGTGTTGAGAAGGTGTTCTAACCTCTTCTTTGGGTAGGTTTTGTTTGGATTATTATTAGCTTGATATGAACTACTTTGATTTATATTTTCTTTTTGTCTAGATAAACATCTATTTTAATTTGAGATGTTTTAATGGAGTAGTATTTGAAACATGTCTTCCATTTTGATGTATATTTCATGGCTTGTTTTATGTATTTTATGTTGGACAATTAAAAACAATGGAGAATTTTTAGTTATTTTGTAGACCGATAAGATATCTTAGGTTTTATACTGCAGAACTTGATTTTTTTTTTTTGAATCAAGCAGTGCTATGATGGCTTAATAATGTAATTTGTGTTCTAACTTTGAATATAAGTTATGGTTATTTTCTTGGGAAAAAAAACAATATAACAATGATTCCCTCTACAATATATATGATTATATATGCGACAAAAAATCCGGGATCCAAATAGGAAAAATTGCAGGGGCTAGATTCTGCCATTTGGTTAATTTTCCATTTTTTCCCAAAAATGATTTGCCAATTTCTATTTTATTCTAAAATGATTTGCCCAAATTTCTATATGATAAATTATTTAACTTAAAAATTCGTCAATTATAAACTATATAAAATCCTTATAAATTTGAATACTTTTACAAAATATTGTCAAACATGTTATAGTTGGAATTTTAGCAATTAGTAAGATTCACCAAGGTTTCTACACTTACTAGTATGTATGGATCCTTAAATTTTTCTTATCACCCAAATGAGATCAAAATGAATTACATGAAGATGTCATTACATCAATTGTAGACTCCCACCTCGTAGTTAATTTTCAAGTTAGTAAAGCTTTTTGTATAAGTAATGCCTTATAAACCGCCTCTTTCTCATAATTGTTATGCATGTAGAATTATTCACAACATACAATTCCAACGCACACAATGAAGATGAGTATTAATGTGAACCTAGTTCCAACAAAAATATATATCATCGTATTAAAAGTAAAACATGTAATTATTGTGAACAATACATATATAAAAGCCACATGTAAATTAACTCGATGAGCTAGCTTGAGTGCTTTGAACTTCCTATAGTAAGTTTTGGGGTTGATTCTCTGGGTTGGTTTATTCTATTGTGTGCATCACTCGATGTGTTTGTCGGGTTAGGTGTCATAATCAATGTCGACTAGTCTGCACTTAGTACCATTTGTGAGTGCAGGAAGTGCCCAAAGTTTCCCTGCAATTAGAGGTTCCTTGGAAAAAACAAAAAAATGACTACAAGTCAAAGAAGGCCAATGAGATATGACACTAAAACTAATATCAATGGTGTACCATATTGAGGGAAAATGCCATCACATTAACATAAGGATTTGTTTTTCAACAACTTATTAAGATTTATTAAAGTTGGAATAATTTTATTAACACTAATATTAGCTATTCCTAATGTCGCAATAGATGAATATCATTATACTTTTCATATAGTTTAATTTTTTTAAAAGTGTTTGTATAAAATTTTCCAAAAAATATGAGAGTGAGATGTTAAATAATGTGATTTGTTGTTACTATTTGATTTTGATTTATTATTATTATTATTATTATTATTTTAAATTTAAAAGATAATATAAGTTGTTAATGATGATGACGATGATGATGATTATCACTGTCCACATTGACTAACTTTGGTTTATTGGACCTTAATAAAATTAGTAAGAAATTAATTGATTTGCTTTTACGGTTGAAAAGATTAGAAAGAAAATTTCCTGGGTTTCTTTAGTTTTCAGGAAATAACAAATTATGAAATTTGGTAGAATTACAAATATTTTGAAATTGTAATCTAGTGTGTGCATATACATGTCATTCTAAGAGAGAGTATTTTTCATCCTTCATTTTTTTAATACCACAAAGCTTACATGTTCTTTATTCTCATGGTGTTTTAGGTTTTGTCTAGTGCCTAGTTTCACTATGAAGGCTGTGAAAGTTTGTTTTTATTTTATAAGTGTTAATTTTCTTCTTTAAGCTACTTATATAGAAAATGATTTTTCAATTTTTTAAGTTAGAGTTAATGATCTCATATTCTCTATTTATTCATTGCACAATAATTTCTCTTTAAGTTTAGTTGAAATAATGCTTATAATGGCATCCATATTTTTGTAAACTTGGTTCCCCCTCTATTTTCTAGTGGTTTAACCGAGAATCAATATATCGATGCCGCTCTCTTTTAATTTTTAGGAAACTATTACTAAAATTCAAAGCAATATATGTTGATGGTAGGGAAATGTAAATCTAAACTACATATTTTAGATTTTTTTAGATTTTAATTTTCTTTGCTCTTCTTTCATTTTAAACAAATAATTATTGTTTTAATGGGTTAGTACTCTGGAACTTCAACTTATCTGATTTTGCCTGGAGGTGTGAAGTAGGAATATGTTATTTTTACTAGCCCTCTAGGAAGAGGCATTATTGGTGCATGGTCTTATGTGTAGCCCAGGGTGAGGTTTTGTGTGTGTCTCTAGTATTTTTCCAGGACATTTGTTTTTCTTGGAGTTTGTTTGGTGTAGACCCATCTTGCTACCAAGTTCTTATATGCATTCAAGATTCTTTCTAGGTGGTTTCACTTTGATACATTTTGAACTCTAATCCCTCAGACACTTTGTCCCTAAGTTTTGGGAAATTCTAGTTATTTGGCACTTATATGTGGACAAAAGGCTTCTCATTTGAGTCCTGGAAATAGGGGGATCACTGAGAGTTCTCTCTTGTTTTTAAATATGAGTCTTGCATTGTACCATATAATATTTGGCCTAATTCTTTTTTGAGGTCTATTATTCATATGGATTACAGAGAGGCACTTAAATTTAGGAGGGTATTAAGAAGACACAAGGAGTCAATTTAGTGCAATAGATATTCCCTTTTCTTGGTGACCTCCAAGGTCCACAAGAATGAACACTAGTGCACCTCACAAAAAATTATGATTATGAATACACTTGTATAGCAAGAACAAAAAATTAGTGAATTGGAGGCTGAGTGTAATATGTTGAGAAACATGCTTATTAAATTGAGTACAAATATTCACACTCAGTAGAGGCACAACAATTTAGGAGGGTATTGAGAAGACACGTCAATTTAGTGTAATAGATCTTCCCTTTTCTCATTGACCTCCAAGGTCCATCAGAACAAATATTAGTGCACCTCACAAACATCTATGATTATGAATACCCTTGCATAACAAAAACAAAAAGAAAATGATGAATTGGAGGCTGAGTGTAATATGTTGAGAAACATGGATGTTGAGAAACATGGTTATTAATTTGAGTAAAGATTCACACTCAGTTGTTTCCAACCATAGAATGTCCACAAACTCTATCCAAGCAGGTCTAAACGAAGAAGACATCTAGTGCAACAGATGTTGGAAGATATGGACCTGGAGACTCAAAATCCCCCCTCCCAATAATGGGTAGGAAGAAGCAATTAGTTGTCATATTTTCTAATAAGTTTTTATGTTTATCAAAGTAATTAGAATTTTAGGCGTCTTTTAAAAGTTATATGCATACAAGTTTGTATGCAAGAATTAATGGGGTGCAATACACATAATTTTTTGTAAATTTTGTTACATAACTTTTGAATGTTACCAATCTTATTTGGAAACTCATGACAATTTTTTTTTTACTTTGTTGTTCGACTTTTGCTACAACTTTTATAATACAAGTTTCCCAATCTTAATTAAAAATAATACCACAATTTTAATATATAATACTAATTTAATTTTTTTATTATTTTTTATCAATTTCAAAATATTTTAATAAAATTTTTATAACTATTTATTATAATTTTATTGTAATAGCCATAACTAAAATGATTTTAAAAAGGTATCGAGATCAAAGTATTAGCTTCTCATTTAACTCGTTAAAGATGAAGCTTTAAAAAAAAAATGATTTCACGATATAAGAATATGAAACTTTTAAATAAATTGATTTCACGATATATTATTGTTGTAAATTGAAATTTTATTTTTTTATGATTACATTTAATATGTTATTTTTGTTTCATAGGTGGTGATTTAAATTCATTAACCTTTTATACAGTATTGCATTAAATTTAGAAAAGTATAAAGAAAGTTTATAATTTTTTACATTAAAATGATTTCATATATATAAAGAAAATAAAATAGTTAATCTATAATTATCGAATTATTAAAAATTTATTAAAAACAATAAATTTTGAATTTTAATAGTAATATCAAAATAGTTAGTTAAGTGAGTTACAATATAGTAATTAGTCTATATTTATAGAGTTATTAAAAGTTGTTAAATAAATTTCAATGTTAACATCAAAATAGTTACATGGCTCAATATTAAAGAATATAAAACAAAAATCAAATCTATAAGTTATTTGAAGGATGGTCACAATCATTGAGGTTTCAGCGCACATTAATTGGTGGCTCATCAATGAGTAGATTAGGGTTCTATTTGTCATCATTTTGTTGCTTGGGATATTTGTCCATCACTAAGTTAAGTTTTTAGAACTCATCATTTGTGTGTTAAGGAGGAGGTGAGCAATTATGGTGCTTTCGACTTTGGCTTTGGCGTTCATTATGCTCTTGAACTAAGTGGCTTGCTCTTTGGTGTGTCATGTTTCCAATCTATGTGAACGCACCGAATGAGGTGTTAGGAGTGGACCTTTGAGAAACCCTGCTCATAGTGTAAGAAGCCACCCTAAGTACTTTCACAGTTTTCTTAGATGTGCTAACTCAAGGGCCATTGTCATAGCTTGCACCTAGATTTACAAGTGAAGGTTGACATAGATTAGAAATGGACATTCTTACAAATAAATTCCTTTTGTTTCTTCTAAATTACAAATAAAATCTATATTCTAATAAGCTACAATGATACATGGAATTCTACTACCCATTGGAACATATCACCAAGGAAAGTAGACTTCTAGGTTATGAACACAAGGAGGAGGTAACCACATAGGTTTGAGGTCCAAATCCACATTAATTTGTAGGCACAAAACTAGAACAAATGCTTTATTGTTTCATCTTTATGGTAGAAATGGCATTTGGGTTGGGAAACATGGAGATACTTTAGGCATTGGCTAAGAGGAAGGCCACCTAGAAGCATGGACCAAGCAAACATGGTTTTTTGGGGCTTGATGAAAGTTTGACACACTATATAGAGTTGAAAAGCTAGGTAGACTAGTTAAAGTCCACCCTCGGAGTTCACTTAACTTGACATCAACAATTTCCTTGTGGTTGAGGAATTGTTACCCATAAGAAGGCTTGTATTTCTTAACCATTTTGAGCAATTCACCTTCATTCTTTCGCCAAGTAGTTGGACCAGGCATGCCCAACTTGAGAAATGGGTCATTTGAGACTAACTCCTAAATCCACTCAATGGTAGACTTGTCTGGCATACTTAACGAATATTTTGTTTTCAACTTAGCTCATGGCTTCCACTGGGGCGCACGATCATTAAAGAGGTCACTACTTCCATGAGACTTTTTTGAATAGAGGCTTCATTGAGAACCAACTATTTCTTCCAAAGATTTATCTTCATACTAAACTAAAGGAGACCATTGGATGCAATGATCACTAAAAGACACTTTCTACAAAGTGAGTCACTTTTCCGTGAAAGGCAATGTTTGATAGCCTCCCAAGCCATCTAAATACTTTGGTTAGAGTTAACTACAACAAGGTATAATAGTTGACATTCCTCCAACTCTTTTTACCTAGTGGGGTTCCTTGCAACAAGATGTAATTGCATAGGAGCAATTTCTAGTGCTCTCGACCCTTCACAATGAGAACCACCCACTTTGGCACAAGCCACAAACTTCTTTGAAAGAATACATCATCCTCAAACTACCCCACTTCTTAGGATTGCAATAAAGGCCCTAGTTGACCTCTGATTAAATCATTTTTTCTTTGAAGGTTGGCTTAGAGAAAGTTTTGAAGGAGCTTCTCCAATTGTTGATAGACCACAATAGATGAATCCAATTATAGGAAGACTAGTACACATTAGTAGTAGCTAACACTTTTGAACAAATATGGAATCTAGCCGCTAGAGACAAAGGTCGCAAAATCCACTTATAAACTTTATTCACTATCTGCTATAACACTACCTCCCAAAGGGCTTTCGATGAAGCTCGAAAGGCAAAGGGGATCTCTAGGAATTTAAACACTTGACCACAATGTATCCATGACCACCCTTGATTCGATAGCTAAGCAATAATGTCTCACAAAGCTAATCTGCAGCGTTGTGTTTTGGCCTTTTGCAACTTGGAACTTAAGGTTTCATTGAAGATATGATTGAAATCCATGGCATTGTCCACCAACATTTTTCCCTCTAAAACATTGCAGAAAATAATTGTTAGCAAAATGTCCATTAACCATTTGACCATTAACACTTCTATCCATTTTAATAAAACCAATTATGAATTAGGTAATCTTTTCTACTATAAAAAACTTTTATTTTTTATAAATAAAAGGTGCGTCCATTTATACAAACCCACCTTCCCCACATTCGCCATTCCTCCTCCTCACTTGAACAATATAAGAACGGCTAACAAATTCTCCAAGAACACCCCTTAATTACCTAATAAATGATTTAATAAAAATAAATCCTAATAAAATAAAATAAGTTCAGTAAAAGTTTGGCAATACGTAGCAATGTCAACTTTATTATTTTTATTTATTTAAAAATAGTAATAATTAAAATTTCGATAACATAAACTTCAAGCGACGTGCAAGTATTTCAGTTCCCTGAAAAATATTTCCATGTAAAACCGTCATCCATGGGTTTTGAAATCTTTGATAAGTGCTTCCATGCAATCGCCATCAACCATAAAAGGGATGATTTAAAACCTCTTGGATTCTTCCGGTTTTTTATACCAGGCATTTTTTCAAGAAACCTTCAGCTGCAGGGCTGTGGCGGTGGATTTGAAGATAAAATAAAATCTAAAATATAGATAAAAAGCGGACGTGAGAAAGACCTGGAGCGGATATATAACATTTTCAGACAGCCAACATCGTACGAGTAACTCATCTCCTTCTGTATTCTGCATTGGCTTGGATTGGCTGCTTCTTGTTATTTGTTTGGTCGGTGGCATGGCCATGCATGTTTATTGGTTTTAACAGTCCATTTTCTTTATCAATTTTTCAGTGGGTGTTTCTGGTTGATTTTTCCTTTACTATGTTTTTTTTTCTTTCTGTGTTTGTATTGTTTGATCGGTCGATTTTTTTTGGTTTGGTTTGATGCGGAGCAGAAGAGATGGAACCCATGATTTCGGATTTCTACTAAGGGTAATCACCGGAGCAGGTATGGTTTTTGTTTTGGTTTAGTTTGAGCAGGCTTGAGATACACATATTTAGATAGATATATTCCCAATAAACGTGTACAGAATGGGATGCTTCTCGTAGATAAGGGTTTAGAGGCTATGCATACAGTCTAAAGGGTTCTTTTTATGAGTGTTTTTTTGAAATTTCCACTGCAGGAAATTGCAGGTTATAAGTCTTCAGAGAAAGCTCATTTGCTCATTGGGATTTCAGTGGGAGAAAGTAATTCGAGGTAACGCTCGATCTATACTCACCGATTCCTTAAATTTATTTGATGGGTATACTCACCGATTCATTAAATTTATTTGATGGGTCACTTGCTTATCTAGGTTTTATTTTGAGGTTGAAATGATATCTCATTTTACTGCTTTCAGGAGGAGCCGCCATTGAAGACAAAATGAGGCGAAGAGATTGCATTCCTACGTGTTTCGTATCAGCAGGTAAAGGTCACATGAAGCTCTTCATCTTTTCCACTGATCTATTTTTCATATTTTCCCCATTTGCCCATAATCTAATCTCCAGAAACACTGATCTATTTTTCATATTTTCCCCATTTCTCCAGAAAAACGATTTTAGGTTGATGGGTCGTAGCTTTGTCATGTTCGTGGAGTTTACTCTGTTCTTGGAGTTTGCCATGCTGTCTCTCTTTAAAGCTATATAAATTTATTTTTCTAAGGCAGCGTGTTTGGTTTTGCAATTTACAAATATGAAATGACGTGGAGGAGAAGAACACAAGATGGAGAAGAAAAGATGGTTGCGGAATTGTCGGGTGTGTCAGTTCGCTAATTCGAGTTGATGCAGGTACGGACACATTCTGCCCTGTTCGCTTTATTTCAACGTTTCGCCAAAATTAATATAAAGTGCAGGTTACCACAAATATAAAGTGCAGGTCTTCAACTTTATAGCTCAAATTTTATAATTAGAGTACAGGTTACCACAAATAGCACGAAAGCGACAGTCATAATTGTGATCCGTATTTATGTTATACTTATAGTTGTCAAGAATAACTACACCCACAAATAGCATGAAAGCGATAGTCGTAGTTCTTCATTTGTTTTGTTGGTGGTATATATGTGATGTGCCCTGGTTTTTTTGGGTTGTTTGGTCTGGTTTTTTTTGAACTTGTCATGGTTTTTTTTATGGTTCAGGTAGGTAATATTTTAAAAGTAATACAATTTTTTTAGATAATATAATAAAAGTAATATAAAATATTTTTATGTCACATTTTTAGGGTTTATGTAATATAATAAAACTAATACAAAATATCTTTATGTCACACTTTTAAAGTTTTCATAAGTTAAATCAAAATCAACTTAAATGTGATTTATTTTTATTATTATTTTTAATACTATAAGGTTTGTTTTAATAATGGAGGTTCTCTTTTAATATTACAGGTTTTTTTAAAATATTTTTAGTTACCAGGTCATCAACTTTATAGCTACCACAAATTTCCCGGAAGCGACAGTCATAATTGTGATCCGTATTCATGTCATACCCATAGTTGTCAAGAATAGCCCTCCCACAAATAGCACGGAAGTGATTGTCATAGTTCTTCATTTGTTTTGTTGGCGGTATATATGGGATGTGCCCTGGTTTTTTTGGGTTGTTTTAAAACATGCTCTGGTTTTTTGGGGGAGGGTTGTTTGGTCTTTTGATTATAGTGAGGTAGGTAATATTCTAAAAGTAATACTACAAAATTTCTTTAGGTAATATAATAAAAGTAATACAAAATATCTTTAGGTAATATAATAAAAGTAATACAAAATATCTTTATGTTACAATTTTAGGGTTTAAGTAATATAATAAAACTAATACAAAATATCTTTATGTCACACTTTTAGGGTTTAAGTAATATAATAAAACTCTTTTAGTTTGGGGAGAGGTCACGAGTTCGAACCTGTGTCCCTTGGGGCTGCGAAGCTTTATCACTCCTATATCAGCCACTATGTGGGGAAGTATCTGGAGTGGGTTTCCAGCGCGGAATTCCAAAGTGGAAAAAAAAAAAAAGTAATATAATAAAACTAATACAAAATATCTTTATGTTACATTTTTAGGGTTTTCATAAGTTAAATCAAAATCAATTTAAATGTGATTTACTTTTATTATTTTTTTTAATACTATAGGGTTGGTTTGTTTTAATAATGGAGGTTTTTTTTTAATAGTACAAGTTTTTTTAAAATTTGTAATAATATGTTATTTATGCAAACTTTACAAGTAAAAAAGAAGTGATAAAGAAGTGATACTGGTTACTCTATATCTTAAGAAATCATTATTTGGATCAATATTCTAAAAAATAACTTCTTTACTTTGCAACTCCATATCTAATTTTTGGGACATTCATGCTTTTTACTATCCATTTTTCCACACAAGAGTTCCAATTATAACTATAATTTCTTATATATACCTTTAAATATTTATACCAGTAACTTATTTTAATATCAACCTTTTAATTATTATAAATTAGATATAACTATGTGATCTTAATATAAGATATTCATTTTTCACATTTGATTTTGGTTTTCAATTTTTTTTATCTGGTGTATGGTTAAGTTTAAAATATTCCCTACAAACTCCTTAAATAGTATTTTCAAACAGATCACAACCTTTCATCTTTTGATGTAATTCTTGTAAAAGCTGGATGTAATTCCATAGGCGTAACAAAAACTAGAGGTAACCTCATCTCAAACATGCATCCCAGCAAGGCTAATTTATTGAGGATCATGTTCGTCAATTAGGTTGTTTGCCATTGATTATTCTCAAAGATGTCCTTGATGGCATCATATGAATAGGTTGTTTGCCATTAATTATTCTCAAAGATGTCCTTGATGGCATCATATGAATAGGTTGTTTGCCATTGATTATTCTCAAAGATGTCCTTAATGGCATCATATGAAAAATTCATGTGATGGGCAGGGCTGATTGGAGATTTTTTTTTAAATTAATTAATTTTTTTAATTTGATAATAATTATAAAAATTAAATATATCACAGTTTTTAATTAATATTTTTTTTTTCAAATTTTATAAATTAAAAAAAAAAAATCTTTTAAAAAAATTAATAATAATATTTTTTTTCACTTTGAAAACATTATACAAATAAAAATTTATTACAAAATTCAAATTGACTCTCAAGGGATTACTGGATTACTATATCTGGTATAACAAGTTTAACCTATTAGTTTATTAACTTTATCATGTAAAAGTCAAACACATTTGACTGTCAAGCTGGTATAATAAGTTTAA
>JASDQU010102893.1:130801-148716 GCA_032191745.1 Picea mariana | reverse complement strand
TATGTCACATTTTTAGGGTTTATGTAATATAATAAAACTAATACAAAATATCTTTATGTCACACTTTTAAAGTTTTCATAAGTTAAATCAAAATCAACTTAAATGTGATTTATTTTTATTATTATTTTTAATACTATAAGGTTTGTTTTAATAATGGAGGTTCTCTTTTAATATTACAGGTTTTTTTAAAATATTTTTAGTTACCAGGTCATCAACTTTATAGCTACCACAAATTTCCCGGAAGCGACAGTCATAATTGTGATCCGTATTCATGTCATACCCATAGTTGTCAAGAATAGCCCTCCCACAAATAGCACGGAAGTGATTGTCATAGTTCTTCATTTGTTTTGTTGGCGGTATATATGGGATGTGCCCTGGTTTTTTTGGGTTGTTTTAAAACATGCTCTGGTTTTTTGGGGGAGGGTTGTTTGGTCTTTTGATTATAGTGAGGTAGGTAATATTCTAAAAGTAATACTACAAAATTTCTTTAGGTAATATAATAAAAGTAATACAAAATATCTTTAGGTAATATAATAAAAGTAATACAAAATATCTTTATGTTACAATTTTAGGGTTTAAGTAATATAATAAAACTAATACAAAATATCTTTATGTCACACTTTTAGGGTTTAAGTAATATAATAAAACTCTTTTAGTTTGGGGAGAGGTCACGAGTTCGAACCTGTGTCCCTTGGGGCTGCGAAGCTTTATCACTCCTATATCAGCCACTATGTGGGGAAGTATCTGGAGTGGGTTTCCAGCGCGGAATTCCAAAGTGGAAAAAAAAAAAAAGTAATATAATAAAACTAATACAAAATATCTTTATGTTACATTTTTAGGGTTTTCATAAGTTAAATCAAAATCAATTTAAATGTGATTTACTTTTATTATTTTTTTTAATACTATAGGGTTGGTTTGTTTTAATAATGGAGGTTTTTTTTTAATAGTACAAGTTTTTTTAAAATTTGTAATAATATGTTATTTATGCAAACTTTACAAGTAAAAAAGAAGTGATAAAGAAGTGATACTGGTTACTCTATATCTTAAGAAATCATTATTTGGATCAATATTCTAAAAAATAACTTCTTTACTTTGCAACTCCATATCTAATTTTTGGGACATTCATGCTTTTTACTATCCATTTTTCCACACAAGAGTTCCAATTATAACTATAATTTCTTATATATACCTTTAAATATTTATACCAGTAACTTATTTTAATATCAACCTTTTAATTATTATAAATTAGATATAACTATGTGATCTTAATATAAGATATTCATTTTTCACATTTGATTTTGGTTTTCAATTTTTTTTATCTGGTGTATGGTTAAGTTTAAAATATTCCCTACAAACTCCTTAAATAGTATTTTCAAACAGATCACAACCTTTCATCTTTTGATGTAATTCTTGTAAAAGCTGGATGTAATTCCATAGGCGTAACAAAAACTAGAGGTAACCTCATCTCAAACATGCATCCCAGCAAGGCTAATTTATTGAGGATCATGTTCGTCAATTAGGTTGTTTGCCATTGATTATTCTCAAAGATGTCCTTGATGGCATCATATGAATAGGTTGTTTGCCATTAATTATTCTCAAAGATGTCCTTGATGGCATCATATGAATAGGTTGTTTGCCATTGATTATTCTCAAAGATGTCCTTAATGGCATCATATGAAAAATTCATGTGATGGGCAGGGCTGATTGGAGATTTTTTTTTAAATTAATTAATTTTTTTAATTTGATAATAATTATAAAAATTAAATATATCACAGTTTTTAATTAATATTTTTTTTTTCAAATTTTATAAATTAAAAAAAAAAAATCTTTTAAAAAAATTAATAATAATATTTTTTTTCACTTTGAAAACATTATACAAATAAAAATTTATTACAAAATTCAAATTGACTCTCAAGGGATTACTGGATTACTATATCTGGTATAACAAGTTTAACCTATTAGTTTATTAACTTTATCATGTAAAAGTCAAACACATTTGACTGTCAAGCTGGTATAATAAGTTTAACCTATTAGTTTATTGACTTTATCATGTAACCATATTATACTTAAATTTTTAATAAAAAATATAGATAGATTTTTAATGTGTAGTATATATTTAGTTAATTTTATTTATTTGAAATAAATGTTTAAATAAGGTTATATATTTTTGAATTTCAATATTTGATATGTTAAGTTATTTTATGAATTTGTGGATTTTGAACATATTAGTTGATGATTGGCTTTATTTAGATTTAACATGTAATTTGAATATAGTTCATAGCTTTTTCCTTAACCAAAATATCAAATAGTGTGTTTAACAAAGTAGGAAACTCATAACTTTTTACCTATGGTCTTGAAGGATCATTCTATCTTTATTTTTACCCTTAGCAAAATTTGAATTAAACTATGATTGAGTTATTTCAAAAAAAAAAAAAACTAAGTCACATTTCAAAGGATAAACTTTCCTTACTCAAATTTGAATTGAACTATAATTGAATTATTTTAAAAAACACAAAACTAAGTCACATTTCAAAGGATAAACCTTCCTTAATCTTGATTACAAGGTCATTGTATAATCAACATTAAAATTTACAAATAGCAAGGTGTAGATATACTTTGAATGTGGCATAGATTTCAAGTTTGAAATTTAGTGAATTTAAGCTTGAATTTACTTTTTCTTTGTTTTTTTCATTTTAACAAGTTTGAGAGCTAATTATCTTACCCCTTGATTAAGTTTAAAGAAAAAACAAAAAGAAACTTCTATCATGTTGTATCTACATACATTCACATGAAAGGTTGTGAAGGGGTTTGGTCAATTTCCTTGAATATAATAAATATTTATAATAATAATAAATATAAATATAAATAGTATTAAGTTATTGGCTTTATAATGTACTTATATTGTATGTGATTTTCCATGGAGATTATAAATTTTATATACCAATATTGTATGTCACTTTTCATGGAAATATATGTTTTTTCTTATTCGGAACCCTTTTAATACTTAACACATGTCCATTTACTCTATTTATTCAAGATAGATTTTTAAGTTTAAGGTTGTGTATTTTGAGTTCTAATATTTGATGTACTTGGTTATTTTATGAATTTGTGGATTTCAAATATATATTAGTTGATGATTCTTTCCACTTAGATTTTAGAATGCCATTCAAGCATATTCCCTGTAGATATTGATCTTTAACCAAAACACTGAACCATGGTATCTGATAAAGTATCCTTTTTTTAGTGTGGATATAGATCCCTAAACAAAACTCCAAATTAAGGTGTGTTGTTAGATACCCATGTCAATAATATCGTTGAAAAATGTAACTCGGAACCTTTTACCTGTGCTCTTAAAGGATCATTCCAATGTCTTCATTTTTTTCCTTAGTCAAGTTTGAGATAAACTATGTTTGATATAAACCTTCTTTAGTCTTCCAATTACAAGGTCATAACATAATCAACAACAAAATTTGCAAATGGCATAGTAGATAATACAATGAAGTGTGGCATAGCTTTCTATATTATGGTTGAGTTGGAGTTTTGAGTTTAGGCTTATGAATTTAGATAGGACCATACATTAATTGCAAGATGTTGCTAAGACTCAATACTTTATATTTACTATAGTTTATGGTCACTGATGTCAATTGGGTGTAGCTTGGGTGGTTAAGAGGAGAAGTTATCCTCTCCACCCAGGTCCAAATATTGCTTGTGACATGTTTGATGGCCTATTGGGGCTGTCAAGGTACCACATTCTCACTCTTTCTTAAGTGCTTGAGGGTGGGAAAAAAATGTTCCAAACACTGAACTAGGGTATCTAATAAGGTATCTTTTTTCCTTGTGGGTATAGATCCCTAAACAAAACACCAAATTGAGGTGTCTTGTTAGATACCCATGTCAATAACATCGTTGAAAAATGTAGCCCATAACCTTTTACCTGTGCTCTTAAAGGATCATTCCAATGTCTTCATTTTTTTCCTTAGTAAAGTTTGAGATAAACTATATTTGATATAAACCTTCTTTACTCTTCCGATTACAAGGTCATAACATAATCAACAACAAAATTTGCAAATGGCATAGTAGATATTACAATGAAGTGTGACATAGCTTTTTATATTATTGTTGAGTTGGAGTTTTGAGTTTAGGTTTATGAATTTAGATAGGACCATATATTAATTGCAAGATATTTCTATACTTTATATTTACTATAGTTTATGGTTACTAATGTCAATTGGGTGTAGCTTGGGTGGTTAAGAGGAGAAGTTGTTATCCTCTCCACCCAGGTCCAAATATTGCTTGTGACATGTTTGACAGCCTATTGGGACTGTCAAGGTACCAACATTCTCACTCTTGCTTAAGTGCTTGAGGGTGGGACAAAAATGTTCCAAACATTCAATTCTCGAGGGTTATCTCAAGTAATCATGAGCCAGATATGAGATCTCTCCCCCAAAGTTGAGGAGATCACATGTTCGACTCTCTTGATCCCCTCGAGGCGAGGTGCTTGGAACTTAGGCAATGATGATTTACCCTGGTTACCACCTGTCATTGACAGTGAAGTCTCTGGGGGTTTCTTGTGCTTAGTTATAAGGAAAAAAAAAAGTTTATGGTTACTAATGCTAACCTAAAATTAACAAGTCAAATTGTGAATTAATACATCAATGAAGTTTAATAATGATACACAAAAGTAATCTCCTTATTGAGCTATTTCATTTTTATAAATAGATATAACCATGCATAAATGTTAGTGTAACATCATAGGTGCTCAAATCCTATAAATTAATGAGACAAAAAGTATAGTAGGTTTAGTTAATAACCTGTTTTGTAAATGTCAATAACCATAAATAGCCATATACCATAGAGTAAGATTATATTAAAAGCAAATGTCATGACCACAAATCGCTCGGGGTTAAAGTAAGATTAGATGGATGCATAGACATAAAGAAATAATGACATGATACAAAACAATACATAAATAGATGTTATTATCATAGGTTGTGTTAACACAAAATCTAGGACCTTAGTGCAAAGCCTTCACAAGGTGCCAAAACTTAGTGGAACATTGGAAGTGTTACCACTATCACCTTAGCAACAACTTCCCTCGTTTAAGTGAAGGATAACTCCAACACAAGGGAGGCTTCCTTGGTAGGACTTGGGAATCCCAAGGCAAGACACAGTCAAGTCTAAGGCCTTCTAAGTGGCTACCCAAAAATACCACCAATGAGATATGTCAAGTGAGTTAGGGCTTAGGTGGCTAATGTAAGTCAATTCCAGATTTGGTTTAAGGTATTCCATGGCTGATCTAGGGGTTAACCAAGCAATAATCTCATATAAAACAATCCCTAAACCACTCAAATCTGAAATTGATGATGGTTGTTGCAAAACATGCATGAAAGATATGAAATTGCAGCAATAAAACAAGTTACAAAAGCAATAGGATTTAGCCCTTCAATCAAGTTATAAGCCAATAAAAAATAGGGCTAAGACAATGAGTTAAACTAAGGTTTATGAAATTAGCTAAATCTGAAAATTAAAATGCATGGAACAAGCCAAGACGTGTAGCCCTAATAGGGCTGTAATAAAATCAACAAAACAATTTTATGGTAATAAGATGATTATCTAGACAAGTATATGCACAAATACCAAGACATCTAGCCTTCTTTATGTTGGGTATGTGTTATATTCTTTGCACGACTAGATTTAGCGTCTGCTACATTGCACCGGGTGTGCGAGGGTTCGGGGGCAGTGCCCCCGAGAATTTTTTTTGCCTTGGGAAACATGTTGCATTTTTGCCTCGTTTTTCGTGTTGCCTCAATTTTCATGTTCATTGTTGGGCGGTTTTTTGGCACATGGTTTTTTCCGATGGTTTTCTAGTTTCAGTTAAGGAATTAGGGTTGTTGACTAATCCAGGTCATTGGGTTAGGGTTTTGGATTCCATTGGCTCCTATATGTATATTGTATTGTAAACAATGTATCACAATGAATGAATATAAAATATGTTCGTTTTCCTGGTTTGGGTGTCCAGGGGAAAAATCTCTGTGTAATGTGTGTATTTTCCATTGTATCTTTGAAAATTTGTTTGTAGTAAAATATTGTACAAGGTTAAAATCTACACTTTATGGCTGGAAATGTTTATAATCTGTTATAAAACCCTTTGTGGCTCCTCTCTTGAATATGTGTTGGATCCTCTTGGGTAAGAGGTCAACTGGTTCCTTGTCATTTGAGGATGTTGAAATTACTAAGACAACTGAGAGGGGGGGGTGAATCAGCTGTTACTGTGCTTAAACAATTTTATGCCTATTAAAATATTATTTATCTTTTCCAAGTGATCGTCAAGATTATGCAAGACATGAAAAGAAGAAATAATAAACATCAATCACACATATGATATACACAAAGACAAATGTTCATGAGGAAACCCATAAAGGGAGAAAACCTCTTCTTCTTAGAATGATAGGCAGTTTTTTATGTTCTGTACATCATCTATCTTTGAGCACCAACTCAAAATGAGGCTACAACCTCTTCTTTAACAAACTGCAACTTGTAGAGAGCACCAACCCTCAAGATTCTCTAGCACCCACTAGAAAGAAGCATATTTGCTTCTCATGATCTCCAACACCAACTGGATGGAAGCACTTACTTCCACTTATACAAGCACCAACTTGCACATAGAAAACTATTCGTTTTCCCTAGCACCATCCTGCCACCCTATTTTCTAGCCACAACTAGATGGAAGCTACAACTCCCAGTATTCAAGCACCAACATGAATAACAGAGGACAACAATCCTCCCTAGCACCACCCTACCACCCTGATTATAGATCTTTGCTTGAATAATACCTTAGAACAATACAAATATGTCAATGCTTACATTTCTTCTCTTTTTTGCAATTCTGCTCTGCTTCTGTCTGTTCATGCTTGGCTCCACTTGCTGTCTCTTTTCTGTTCTACGTACCGCTCTGCTTCTGTCTGTTCATACTTAGCTTCACTTGCTGTATCTTTCCATCTACTCTTTCTCTATTCTTCTCATGCTCTTAGGTTCTTGTACAATCTGCTCTGTCCCGCTTCTGTTCTTCATCTCTGAATTTGTTCTCACTCTGTTCATGTGGTAATTTTCATTGCATATGGTTCAACTCATTTTTTCAGAGAAAACAACCAACCTCACTCTATCATAGCATTTTTCTTTTATGTTTTTTCTCATAATCAGTTACACTACAAATCTCTAACGCCCAAAAACAATGATTCAGTGCGTATAACTGAATCGTAACTGATCAAGAAATCACGAAGTGAAACAACAACCCTTCGATCAGATTGTCTATTTAATATGCTCTGTTGGATTATACACGTAGAGGATTTTTGATCCACAGGTCCTCGCGAACTTTACCTGCGCGAACAAGCATGGGGCACAAAGTTCCTCTCCACATGACCACTGGTTGTGAACACTTGCCAATCAAAAAGGCGCTTCGAAACTTTGCGCTTCAGATATTCTTCTGTGAGTTATCACGACTCTCCCAACTCTTGATCTTCGAAGTAGAGCCTAGCAACGCTAGCTCCTTCCCTTATTCTTCGCTGATGTGACCTTCGCTGTGACTTGGGGCCAAGCACTTCAGGACTTCGCGTTTCGCGAACTCGTAAGTTAGCTCTCCTCCTTTCTCCGATGTCTGAACTCCTGAACTTAGAACTTCATCATGTCAAATCAACGGTCGATGACCTTCCTCGATCCAATGGTCCAGATCTCTCCTTCGCGAATCGGGACTTTGCGACTTCGCGTTTCGTCTCATGTCCGATCGATGGCCCACGACATTCCTCGATCCAATGGTCCATATCTCATCGAGACTTCGCGTTTTGGTACTTTGGAGATGCCCCCCACTTTCTTTTGTTAACTTTCGTTTGTTTCCATGCACCGATATGAATGTGCACCATAGATCTATCATCCACGATAATCAACGGTTCCGGATGTAGTTTCTTTCAAACCTTTGTCTCGTGATTCCTTCTTTCCTTCTCACCATTCTCAGTTGACATCAATGACAACACCGAACAATCTCCCCATTCTTAGTTGAACAAAGAACTCGCCAACAAAGGACTACATCTCCCCTTTGACCTCCCTTAGGTGCACTAGATTTCTTGTAGCCTGCCTCTTTTTTAACCGACATTGCCTTCACCTAAACAATTTTCGTGCTTTCTCCCACTCATATTTATGGAGCCTTCTTTCCTTTGCCTTGATCTCTTGGACTTGGCGATGCAATTTTCATTGCAATCCTTTCTCCTTACTTGGCCCTTGCCCCTATGAGTGTTCCTTCATTCCCCTACTTTCTCTCTTTGTAGTGTTTATTCTTTTGCAAGAGAATCCTTGTTGAAACCTTTTTCTTCGACTTTATTTTCATTTATCTTACAAGTCTTTTGAGCAATGGAACAACTTGTCAACCTCCTTTCTATTATAAAGTTGAACCCTTCACTTGTGAAAATTCTATAGGTGGGACTACATACAACTTTACTTTTCCATCTTGCATCCATTGGGGCTTTTATTTTCACCTTGCTTTCTTTTTTTTTCTCTTTCAATTTATGTTTGTTTTATTTGGTGGGTTTCTTGAGTGATTGAGCATCTTGGCATTCTCCTTCTACCCTTGTCACATGAATTGTAGACTCCCTTTTGAGAGTTGTAGTAGATAAAATAAGATAAGATAATTTTCTTCATAGGTCCCCGTTGTCTCCAACTAGGCCTTTTCCATTGGTGAACCCTCTAGCATCTCCTCAAGCCTTCGTGGCTCCTCTCTTAAAGATGTGGTGGATACTCTTGGGAAAGAGGCTCTCTTATTACTTATCGTTTGAGGAAGGACCATGTCTTTGCTTAGGTGCACTAGATTTCTTGCAGCCTCCCTCTTTTTTAATAGACACTATCTTCAACTAAATAGTTTTGGTGCTTGCTCCCACCCACATTTTTGGAGCTTCTTTCCTTTGCCTTGATCTCTTGGTCCTTGCAATGCAATTTTCGAGGCTCTCTTATTACTTGTCATTTGAGGAAGGACCATGTCTCTGCTTCAATCTTCCTTAGGTGCACTAGATTTCTTGTAGCCTCCCTCTTTTTTAATAGACACTATCTTCAACTAAACAGTTTTGGTGGTTGGTCCCACCCACATTTTTGGATCTTCTTTCCTTTGACTTGATCTCTTGGTCCTTGCAATGCAATTTTTGACAAGCCCTTATCTTTGTTTGGCCTTTCCCTTATGAATTTTCCTTCTTCCCCCCTAACTTGCTCTCTTTGTAGTTTTTACTCTTTTGCAAGGGAACCCTCGATTGCATCCTTGTGCTCTGTCTTTCATTTTTCTTTCTTACAAGTCTTTGGGAAATGGTGACTTGACTACCTCCTTTCTATTATAGCATTGCACCTTTTGTTCATGAAGGTATGTGTGATTGCATACTCTTGTCACTATTAATAGTTTAGAATCATATACAATTTTACTTTTCCATCTAGCCTGCATTAGATCTCTTGTTTTCACCTTGCTCTCTTTTTTTCTCTGTTGTTTTTTCTTTGTTTTATTTAGTGTGGTTTATTGAATGATGGTGCATCTTGGAATTATCCTTCAACCCTTCTAACAACAATCGCATAGTCCCTTCTGGGAGGTGTAGTAGATAAAAAAATATAGGATAATTTTATCAATGTCCACAATCAGCCAAAGTAGGTCAATGTGTAATATCTTCGAATCCTCGGATCTGGATATCAACTGCTAGCTTTGGGGTTTTGACTGTAGATCTGATGCACTGGGGTTTCTGGTTGTGTTTCAAAAGGTTTTTGGATGCGTTTTGATGTGTTTAATAGTTTTATACAGTGCATGGAAATAGATTTGGGACCATAACCAACTCAACAATTTTATTAAGCAAAATAACAAACAATATACTACAATATGTGAAAACTCAAACAAATCTCTTCAACTAGATCTTAATGGCATTGTCTAACTATTCTACGAAATGGTTTTTTTCATTGGAATCTGACGACATAAATTTGCACGAAATCACTATTTTTTGTTGTTTAAAATCCATTTCTGAATGCAGAAATGGATTCAGCATGCTGAAAAACCCCTGGAGCACTCGGATTACATAGAAATAATCACTCAAATCTATGGATCTAACAATTTTCTACCATATTTCGGGCAAATGTCCCCGAAAAAAATCGTCGGAGAACATTTATTTCGGAGAATGTTTAGACTACGACGATCTTAATAGATGTTGATATTAACTGGAATACAAACAATATACTTGAAAATACCGATAGATAGATGGATTTGAGATCTGCCGGGTAGATCAACTACATGCATGGAAGGAAGCGCTGCATGCAACCAAAAATGTGTTGCGAACTTTTGTAGAAGACTGGATAATTTGCTATGGTGGCAATACTTGGTGGAATGGCTTGAGATATGTCCCAGATGAGTTTCCCTGCTCCCTAGCACACTCTTCCCGCCTCAAAGATGGGATATCGACTCTTTGTTGTACTGTCGAAACCCTGGATGGATGTCCAAACCCCCACGTATTGCAAACTGGTAAATTGGCATGATCTGGGTGATTCACCCGTCAGAAATTCGTGAGATCTGTCTCACTGGAAGTGCCTTGGTCTATTCTTAAATGGGTCTGAAGGATTTTATCTCTCCCTGACTGGTTGGGCCTAGCGACCCTTGAATGCTGGTAAATCCTTCCCAGAACCTCACGTTGCAACTAGAAAATTTGCGCACTAGCTTGCGCTGGAACTCTCTACTACTATAACCTGAACCTGTAGCTCGTTGAAGAACCTGTTTGATCCTCCCGATGGACTAGGGTGTGTCTTTCAACACCGAACTCTGTCAATGGTGGTGGTTTCATCTAGAAAACCACAAAACAAGAAGGAAATCGCCTGACTCCTCTTTGGGTTCTAATTTCCAATTCACAATATGCATAATGAGAAACTAAGTCGACTTACTCCTTTTACATCCCCTCTGATCTAATTTCTCGTTCACTTTAATTGTTAAGTGACTTTTCCCTAAGTTTTGATTTAATGATCACTTAAGTCACTTGAAACACCCTTTTTGCTTCTTTTATTATCTAATGTCACTTTCACTTATTCTTTTTTCGGTAAATGACATTAAATAATCATTTTTATTCTCTTTTTCTCCCGACTATAGCCTATAGGAACTGGTATAGGCTACTTAGTCGCTCCTCTTGGAGTCATCAAAGGGAAAGGGACATTACACAATGTGGTAAATTTGTCTAGGTATCATGAGGCTATGAAACCAATGACCTTGAATGTAGCTAGAAATCCTCATTCTTCTTTGGTTGCTCTAGGTCTTCTTTTGATTCCTTGCTAATCCAATTATTGATATGGGTTGGAAGAAAGAGGTGATCAACATGGTAGAGCTAGGTCTAGATAAGTCTTGTAAAATGTGCTTGTTTACGAGTAATTGCCTCTCGGATATAGATAGCCAAACATCTTTGATATGAGTTTAAAAAAAATAACAAGGGACCTGTTGACCACCTATTCAACTAGGGGGTCAACTCCATGTACCATGAAGATATACATCATCAGATGCAAACAAGTCAGAGACTATTTGGTTCTACAGGGCAATTTTTGCTCCCAACACACATTTTTGTAATTGGAATTTCCGCTCCCCTGCATGGGATAATAATGTAATAGGCCTGCATGGATCATAGTTAGGTCAGTTACCTTAGGATTTCTTCATTAGGAGAGTTCCTTTCACTGAGTGTTTTTTATCCTCGGGTTATTAATTTGGCGTAACCAACCTTATTAATTTCCCTTGAGTTTTTCACTCCCACTATTAATAAATCCTCCAAAGTGGTGAAAGACGTTCTAATGAAGTCATCCTCTTGTAGCTAGTGTTTAGGAATGATGTAAATGACCATGCAAGACAACTCAAAAAGTTTCTTGGAATTTCGTAGAGTCTAGATAGTTTTTTTTAATTAATTAAAATTTCCTAAGGTTGGAAATTTAATTAATTAATTAATTGGTTAATTTTTGATAAAAATTGTAAAAACCAGGAAATTTAATTAATTAATTTCCTGGGCTTTTGATAGGGGTATTTGTGCTCAAAAGAAATGGAATGAGACCCCCTACACCCTTGGACCAAGTTTCAACTCGGTCGGACAAGTTTTGCTAGGGTTTTGTCCACATAGGAATCTTAGTAAGATAAAAGCAGTTTTAATTGCTAACCCATGACATGGGAAAAATATCAATTTTGTAATAATTGAGCAATTGGAGTAAAGTAATGATGGGTAGTGATGAGAGAGACTATCCTAACCCGTCCTAACCTATCCAACTCCTTTCCCAAACTTTAATTCACCCCTCAACTCATCCCCCACTTTGATCCTCATGCCCCTCATTGGGAAATGCGCCCCCCTCCCACGTGGGAATTAGAAACTCAACTTAAAGTGAGTCGTGGGCCCCTCCTTCATGAGGTGCACCCCTCCTAACCTCTCCATGTCACCTTAAGAGTGTGTTCAATACACTCAACCCACACTCTCACTAAATCTCACGCTCCCCCATGGGGATTTGCGCCCTCCTCTTGGGATTTGTGCCCCTTCCTTTGGAAAAGTGGAAACGTCACTCAAAAAGGTAGAAGGTTGCTTTAAAACTAGGCGTGGGCCTTCCTCTTGACCAATGCACCTTCCTTAGCCTCACTCCACTTGCCATATCCATCAAACCCTAAAATCCATGCGCCCTCCTTGACTGGAGTTCCTCTTGGCTTGGATTTTTGACACTTGTCGGAGATCTAAGAGGGGTCTCTTTGCCTTCTCAAGCTATAAATGAGATTTCTCCCTCATTCATTCTTTACCATTCTTCAGAGTATTGTTATGCTACCATTTTCTTACCATCTCTCTCTCTCTCTCTATCATTGTCACTTTGCTTCATCCATTTGTTCTTGAAGAGCTTGGAGCAACTTTGTTGCTACAACCTCTTCCTTTGGTAATAAAAGAAGAGATTTGGAGGAATCGTGGAGTTCAAGACTTTGTCTGGATGTTTCATGCATGATATGAGGTGATATTGATATTATTTTGAATATTTATGTGGTATATTGAATATTTGCTTGGGTAAATTTTGTTTACTTAGGTAAGTCTAGCAATTGTGTAGTTGTTGGCTTATATGTTTTGCATGTGCCTTTGATATAAACTTTGTTGTATTAGTGATGCATGCTATACATTATCTATTCTTCTTCTCACATTTTGTTCGAGATTTGCAGGTCATCTCAAAAGCATTGTTGGGATAGATTCGAGCAAGAATCTACCTTCATTGCTCACCTAAACTTCATGAGCTTTTCCCATTTACCTTTATGTTCTTGTCATATTCAGATTTTGGTTGCTAACTCATTTAGATAGATCATTTCAATAATTTATAATTCTGGTTTTTATATGCGGGAAATTTCTGTTGCAAAACATAAATTTTCTTAACTTTTTGTGAGTGTGTTGCAACATTTTCAGCAAGCAATAGCTTGTTGATTTTTGCAGGTTCTCGCCAGATCAAGGGTGCATGCTGCCCATTTTCAGTCACAACACATCTCCAAAGAGCCTCTTCGAAAGTGGTAATAAAATTCCTTCTTTGTCCTTCTATCTAAAAGCATTGTAAGCAAGCCCAAAGAAGGGTCACCAAGTGGCTTGCTTTCTCTTTCATTTCAGTCTTTCATTTTCAGTTTTAGCTTAGTTCCTTTTTTGTTTTTCCCTTTATAGCTTAGCTAGTTTAGTTGTGGATATCTCACATGCATGCTAATGGTTAAAATTATCTAGAGTAGATCTCACACAACCAATGCTAGTTTAGGCCCGTGAAGGCATAGATAAAATCTTTGCTTTTTCATTATTTCTTTGCATGCAAATTATCTCTTTTTTCAAATATTTGTCTTTCACAAATGCATGCGAACATGGGTATCTTAATGGTTTAGATAATCGTTTTCAATTCCGCAATTTATTTCAATTTTTTTACACTTTACATGCTATAACTCAGTAATCTAAGAACTTGACTTTCAATTTCGGTTTTGGGTCCATTTGGCACCTTTGAGCAAGCATTAAGCACTCAAACATTTTAAAACACTTAGTCCATAGGTTTAACAACTCATTAAACTTAATAGGACATCTTTACCAACCATCTTCTCCATTTAAAACGGGGTCGGAGGAAGCAACGGAAAGGTGATAGGTCGGGGACGGTCTTGAGGCACTCAACGTCCTTTTTTGGGAGTACTCTTATCTTTGGAATGACCTGTGGAGCTAGGGTAGGCCTCGTTGCCTTACTTCTTGAGCACCCAGCAGTTACTTGGTAACAGGGGGAGGAAAGTATTGGGTTGATACTTATATAGGATTGAATCTCACTTAACAACTTTAATCAATCCTTAATCTACAACTTTTGGGCAATCTACATTTACACTTGCAAGCACCTTATTTCATATTTATATTTCACATGCAAGTTATATTTATGAGTTGTTGATTAGTTATCTAAGTGGTTATATCTGCAATTTGGAACACTTTTATTTTTGAAGCATCTATCAGTTACATTGGTGTTCATACTTGTGGTGTGATCTCTCAAGAAGTTGTGCATCCTCCTGGAGGCACTCTCTTGACTGGGTCTTGAGTGATTGTTTATGTGCCATTGATAAGTCCAATAGAGTAGTGTATCCGAGTTCAGGAGACATTCTATTGCGAGCATGCTTGGCTTGATGTGTTGATAGCTTCTTTATCTTGATCATCTTTAATTCCTGCACATACAAGCAACTGGTTAGTTAGTATCTGTATATTTTGTATCTATTGTATCCATTTTAGTTTTTCTTTGCTGCAATCTTATATATTCTTTCTTTTAGCTTTGTATCTATCTTGTACTTAATCCTGATTGTAATATTTGTAATCTTGTAACTATTTTGTAATTAATCTCCCCTTAATTTAGTTGACCCCTTGCCCAATCTTAGGCACTAGTTTTAGTTGTCCTAGGAAAAGGTTTGACTCTTCATACTAATTGTTGCATCTCGCATTGCTGCTTCACATCATAGGCTAGAGTTTCCCCCAACCATTTAACAAATTAAAACCAACTCCTAGAACTTAAAATCTTAATCTCATCTATAAATTAGGGTCTACCCCCCTTTGGCTTCCCTAGGAATAAGCCTAGACGAAAGAGGTTCAAGTCAAAGTGGCAGTGTGGACTTTGAACCTAGGAATTGTGCTTCCAAGGACACACGAAGTGAGTAGGACTTAGCTCACGTTTGCAAGTGTGTATAAGGACGGCAACAAGACCCTTCTTAATTATCACTGTATAAATAATGATATCCCGATTTGATCTCCTAATATATATGCACACCTAAAGACGAAGTGCTCCTCTATCTCAATTTTCTGTAAATGAGACCACATATCCTATCCATTTGTAGAATGTGGTAGTTGGACTCTGCATGTAACTAGTGAGAACATACCCCCAAGTATCTTAATGGTATCATGGGGTTGTGCGACCAATGACTTTGAATGTTGTTACTGTTAGGAATCTTCATTTTTATCCAATGGCTTCGGATTCTCTCCCGATTCCTTGCTATAGCAATGGTGCACTCTTTGTTGATGAAGGTTACATGGGAGGATTTGTATTTTTTTTTCCTTGTTATGCCGAAGGAATTTCTATAGGAACAGGTTTTTCCCGAAACCTGTCAATGGACAAAACTTGTTAACCTAAATCACTGGGTTTGGCTTGGCTCAACCTGCCAGTTGTTCCTATTTTGAATTTTTCTCCACTGCCTCTGTCACTTTTCGCACAAGCTTCGATAATGAAGGAGAAGGCGTGGGTGGGTTCGACTCAACACGCTAGCCTCTAAATTTGTCCCCTACCACCTTTAAACCCAATGCTTTCGATTCTCTATCACGAGCTTGCCCTTCTTGTGTTACATCGACAAGACCACCTTCCTTAACCCACTGTAGCCATGAAAAATCAGAAGAAAGCTTCATTATCAATTTTTCCCTCCACATTTGCAGAAATTAGACCTACTAGAGTTTCCTAGAGGAGCTACCTCGTTTAACAATTTTCCTTTGCCACATTTCGTCTAAGGAACAACAGGCGGCTTCTAGCATTTACCTTTAAGATCGGCTTCTTGAATGTATTCAATGGCCAAATTCTTGGACGACTTAGCCTTAAAGTCCCTGCAACCACCAAACAAATGGACTTATTGACATCTTTACATTAGCTAAAAGCAAAGCAGCCCATGAAAGGAAAATTATCGGGAGCGGACCAGTGCCAATACTCTTATCAGCTTAATACCCGGCGGAGGACTTCTCGACTTAAGCTGATAAGAGCACTTTATCCCTTTAATTCATCATTTTCATTGAGTTCCTTAATTAAAACCACCTTCGAGTGGTTTAAACATGCCTCCAAATGGGCCTTTTCTGTTTCAACATCCTTCTTTGCTTGTCTTTCTGATTGAAGCTCTAAAATAGCCTCCTCAAGGATTGTCTGTTTTTTCTTAAATGCATCTTCTTTCAAGTGTAAATCTTTATCTCTCCAACGATCATTGCTTTTACTCTCCAAGCTTGTGCAATTTGATGGAGGGTGTCAATCCTTTTCCTTGCCTTGAAATTCTTTATCTGCAAGCATCTTCAAGTAGTCAAATGAAGTCTCCATGTCCGCATCTGTCTTTGACATTTCACCTGCCATCCTCACTTGGCTGTGAGGTTTTGGTTCAAAAATAGCCATTTTAATGTTTTCTACAGAGGCTTTAGAACAAATGTTTGGCAATACTACTTGTATGGCCATTATTTCACGATTGTAAAGAAAGTCTGGACTGCAAAATGATAGTTTCAAAGTATAAGAAAAGTATGTAACAATGATATCCTACAAAGGAAAATATCATACACATAAAGCTTGTTCCAGAATATTTTTACCCCTGGACAAACTTATAAGTTTGACACTCCCAAGAAGAATGTTCCACCAGCTTTGGGCGGAGCTCCCCTTCTATTAATGTAGCCAGGATAATCTTCTTTTGTAAAGTGAACTGACTCTTTCAAAAGTAATCCACATTCTTCTGCTTGTTTCATGAACTCCCACTTATTGTATGGGTCTTTTTCTTTGTGAGTAACATGAATTTCTACAGTTTAGCTCACCGTGGTCCTTGCATTCTTGAAAAACATCTTCAACAAGTGCCGGTGCTTTTTGCAAAGCACATAAAAACAAATCTGACAAACTATAACATTTGTTCATGCCATTGTGGCTAGAGGCCCTAACCTCCACTTGCAAATAAATCCCTTGATTTAATTAAAAAATTAAATCACTTCGATAAATTTTGTTGGAACACGAAATTATATAAGGTCTAAGAAACTTACTTGATAAGTGCAAGGTCTAAGAAACTTACTTGATAAGTGTTGAATCATATCATATTCCTGCCACAGAATCTTGCATGAGGGAAGTTGTAGATAATTCTATGGAACCTCATATTCCTTATGGTGTTCCTCCATTGTGGTTGCATCAACACTATGCAACAGGGCTCCAAGCCTTTCCAAAATGGATAGTGTTTCATGGGCTGGTTTATAAAACTGTAGCACCTTCTTTGCATCAAGGGCATAAATATAGAAACTACAACATAATACAAAAAGTAAACAACAACAATTATATAGGATAAAAACAAACAAAAAACACATAAATATTGGAGGAAAGGTTAGAGACCTCTACTGTCAAGAGGTGGCAACCGTGTTTTCTGCAGACCCAAATGCATTAGCCAGAGCTGAAGAAAAAGTAAAGTCCCCTTCTCCAACTACTAATGTCTGATGAAAGTTGGGAAGTCCTCTTCTCCAACTACCAATGCCTGATGAAAGTTGAAGTAATGCTAGATACTCCTCTCCAAAAGGACGTCCCAGTAGATATGTGCTACTACTAATGCCTGAGCTGTTAATATGTCTATCATGCACAACCAATTCCATATCTGAATACAGGAGATA
>JASDQU010102893.1:118085-129853 GCA_032191745.1 Picea mariana | reverse complement strand
TTTTGCAAGAGAACCCTTGTTGCAACCTTTTGATTCGACTTTATTTTCTTTTATCTTACAAGTCTTTTGGGCAATGGAACAACTTGTCAACCTCCTTTCTATTATAAAGTTGAACCCTTCACTTGTGAAAATTCTATAGGTGGGACTACATACAACTTTACTTTGCCATCTTGCATCCATTGGGCCTTTTATTTTCACCTTGCTTTCTTTTTTTTCTCTTTCAATTTATGTTTGTTTTATTTGGTGGGTTTCTTGAGTGATTGAGCATCTTGGCATTCTCCTTCTACCCTTGTCACATGAATTGTAGACTCCCTTTTGAGAGGTGTAGTAGATAAAATAAGATAAGATAATTTTCTTCATAGTTCCTCGTTGTCTCCAACTAGGCCTTTTCCATTGGTGAACACTCTAGTATCTCCCCAAGCCTTCGTGGCTCCTGTCTTAAAGATGTGTTGGATACTCTTGGGCAAGAGGCTCTCTTATTACTTATTGTTTGAGGAAGGGCCATGTCTCCGCTTAGGTGCACTAGATTTCTTGTAGCCTCCCTCTTTTTTAACAAACACTATCTTCAACTAAATAGTTTTGGTGCTTGCTCCCACCCACATTTTTGGAGCTTCTTTCCTTTGCCTTGATCTCTTGGTCCTTGCAATGCAGTTTTCGAGGCTCTCTTATTGCTTATCATTTGAGGAAGGACCATGTCTCCGCTTCAATCTCCCTTAGGTGCACTAGATTTCTTGTAGCCTCCCTCTTTTTTAATAGACACTATCTTCAACTAAACAGTTGTGGTGGTTGCTCCCACTCACATTTTTTGAGCTTCTTTCCTTTGAATTGATATCTTGGTCCTTGCAATGCAATTTTTGACAAGCCCTTCTCTTTGTTTGGCCTTTCACTTATGAATTTTCCTTCTTCCCCCCTAACTTGCTCTCTTTGTAGTTTTTACTCTTTTGCAAGGGAACCCTCGATTGCATACTTGTGCTCTGTCTTTCATTTTTCTTTCTTACAAGCCTTTTGGGAAATGGTGACTTGACTACCTCCTTTCTATTATAGCATTGCACCTTTCGTTCATGAAGGTAGGTGTGATTACATCCTCTTGTCACTATTAATAGTCTAGAATCATATACAATTTTACTTTGCCATCTAGCCTGCATTAGATCTCTTGTTTTCACCTTGCTCTCTTTTTTTCTCTGTTGTTTTTTATTTGTTTTCTTTAGTGTGGTTTATTGAGTGATGGAGCATCTTGGCATTATCCTTTGACCCTTCTAACAACAATCGCATAGTCCCTTCTGGGAGGTGTAGTAGATAAAAAAAGATAAGATAATTTTATTAATGTCCACAATCAGCCAAAGTAGGTTAATGTGTAATATCCTCGAATCCTCGGATCTGGATATCAACTTCTAGCTTTGGGGTTTTGACTGTAGATCTGATGCGCTGGGGTTTCTGGTTGAGTTTCAAAAGGTTTTTGGATGCGTTTTGCTGTGTTTAATAGTTTTATACAGTGCATGCAAATAGATTTGGGACCATAACCAACTCAACAATTTTATTAAGAAAAATAACAGACAATATACTACATATGTGGAAACTCAAACAAATCTCTTCAACTAGATCTTAATGGCATTGTCTAACTGTTCTACGAAATGGTTTTTTTCGTTGGAATCAGACAACATGAATCTGCACGAAATCACTATTTTTTGTTGTTTAAAATCCATTTTTGAATGCAGAAATGGATTCARCATGCTGAAAAACCCCTGGAGCACTCAGATTGCATAGAAATAATCACTCAAATCTACGGATCTAACAATTTTCTGCCGGATTTCGGGCAAATGTCCTCGAAAAAAATCGTCGGAGAACATTTATTTCGTAGAACRTTTAGACTAYGACGATCTTAATAGATGTTGATATTMACTGGAATACAAACAAGACACTGGAAAATACCGATAGATAGATGGATCTGAGATCTGCTGGGTAGATCCACTACATGCACGGAAGGAAGCGYTGCATGCAACCAAAAATGTGTTGCYGAACTTCTGCAGAAGACTAGATAATTCGCTMTGGTGGAAAKACTTGGTGGAATGGCCTGAGATCTGTCCCAGATGAGTTGCCCTGATCCCTAGCACACTCTTCCTGCCTCAGAGATGGGATATTGACTCTTTGTTGTATTGTCGGAACCCTGGACGGATGTCCAAACCCCCACGCATTGCAAACTGGTAAATTGTCATGATTTGGGTGATTCACCTGTCAGAAATTTGTGAGATCTGTCTCACTGGAAGCACCCTTGTCTACTCTCAAATGGGTCTGAAGGATTTTATCTCTCCCTGACTGGTTGGGCCTAGCGACCCCTGAATGCTGGTAAATCCTTCCCAAAACCTCACGTTGCAATTAGAAAATCTGTGCACTAGCTTGCGCTGGAACTCTCTACTACTGTAACCTAAACCTGTAGCTCGTTGAAGAACCTGTGTGATCCTCTCGATGGACTAGGGTGTGTTGTTCAACACCGAACTCTGTCAATGGTGGTGGTTTCATCTAGAAAACCACAAAACAAGAAGGAAATCGCTTGACTCCTCTTTGGGTTCTAATTTCCAATTCACAATATGCATAATGAGAAACTAAGTCGACTTGTAGAGCTAGGTCTAGATAAGTCTTGTAAAATGTGCTTGTTTATGAGTAATTGCCTCTCGGATATAGATAGCCAAACATCTTTGATATGAGTTTAAAAAAAAATAGCAAGGGACCCTTTTTAATTATCACTGTATAAATAATGATATCCCGATTTGATCTCCTAATTACGCCGAAAGGCATACACCTATTGAAAATGGGCACATTTAATAGGTTTTTAGTGCTTAATCAGTTTTGTATGGACAAGATTAAATATTGATGGAATATTCTTAGTCGTCCTTGTTATCCCCCACTTTTAGGGATAACTAGGAGATCATGTCTCGAGGCCCACAGGTCCTAGACATGGAGTATCGAGAGCAAGATTGACTTGAGGATGGCCCTGGAGGGCCCACCTTTTCTTTTTTCCAGCCTCTTTGTCTTGTCAACAGCAACAATATCCATCACCATTGGCTTGGTCCTGTGTCAGAGATGGTTCTTGCTCCATGAGGTAATTGGTCCAGGTATCATGGTATGTGTCACTTTGATCATCAAAACCATTGAATGGATTCTTTTTATTTCTAACAACTGCTTGGATATTACACTTTCCCACTTGACCATGTTTGGGGGGATTGACAGGGTGCCCTAGTAAGCCTGTGTCTGTAGGTTTTGGTTTGCCACTGGGATCGATTTCTAAAAATCCATCATCCGCTCCCTTCACAACACCACGTTTCCATCTTGCTTCCCGCTCACTTGTCCCATTCCACTTGTCCGGGCACTGGGTTGACCTATTTTTAGGATTGCACCATACCTCGTGGGAATAAGGGTCTAAAGGCCCAGAAGGTAAACTAAAGCTGGTAAAAGATAAAAGCCTAAGAATAAAACCTTGAGATGCTTCGCCCAGGGATCCCCGAGAAAGCAGTAAAAGGCTTCTCAGCAAGAAACAAGAGGGACCCGGAAAAATAATAAACAAGACCTAACCAGGGGATAGGAGGTCTCATCACGAGCCGCCTATTAGGTCCATGGGTACCTAGCAGTATGACATTGCCACCAGCTGGTTACCATGCCAGGGCAGTGACTCTTGGTTGCATGGCCAAGGGAAAGGGGGTCTCATCACGAGCCAACCTTCTCATCTCTGTGAAAGTACTTGTGGGTAACGCTGTCACCATTGGTCACCATGCCAGGGCAGTGTTCACTGATTATCTCTTGAATAAAAAGAATAAGAATAAAAGGAAAGAACGGGCTTGGAAAGAATGCATCCATGACAGGTATAGCTCGCCTTCTGACAAAGGCACCCACAGGTAACATTTCTTGCATCCTTGGCCCTTATTGCACCCAGATGCTTGGACATCCCCTAACCACATCACCCACTTACATGGCTTGGATGAGGTCTCTTCTAGGAACTTTCCTTTTCTAGTGGACACTAGCCCAATAGGACGCCTTGTCCTTTCCTCTAGACTTGTATTGTAGGCTTGTGTGACGTCGTTGAGCTGTTAACTGATGTATTAGGGATTTTATGCACATGTTTAATAATATTGATGATGAGATGTGATTGACATTGCTATGATCCCTGTGACTAATGAGCCCATGGAGGGCGTAGCTTTTGATGTGCAGGACCATGCCCGACAGACAGGTACTATTTGGACCAGTACACATGGGGAGATGATCAGTTCGAACCTCCATGGGGATGAAGAGCCCATCAGATGGATGTTGAGACCCCAGCAGGGGGTAGGGACAGGACGAGGATGGATCAGGGGCTTTGCACCAGAGAAGAAGAGGACGTTCCACCAGAGGCACTTTGGCAGAGCTTGACCTAGGGGGATTGACCCTCTTTCAGTGGAACGTTGGCCTTGGAAGGCCTGGAACGTCACCCTTGATGACCATGATGTCATCCAGCCTATTGGACGTCTTGGGATGGCAGACTGGGTAGTATTGGCACATGTGGCATGATGGAGGAGCCCAAGGAGGGCTAACGTTTTGCTCCAGGATGCCCCATTTGCCCTAAAAGGGGCGAACATCTCCTTTGCAGGGGCTTCATGTCTCTTTTCAGCTTGATTAGGGTTTTAAATTTGACATTTTATTGTAAAAACAGTATGATTTAGTATTTTGGCCTTCTCGGCCTTTTACATGACCTAAAATGTAGATTTAGGTCATGAAACTGTATAAATGAAGGATTTTCACCTTCATTTTATCATCACAACTTACTCACTCCATAAGGAGGTCTGAAATTTGCGCTCTCTTGCGTTATTGGTTGATTTAGTGATGCGCACTTGTTGAAGGAGGATCTTTTTGGCATGTTTTGGCATTTCTCTTAATGGAAGGTGTTACAACTAGTGTTTGCAATGCTATTTCTTGGTGATATGTAAGTATTTTTCTGCAAAAATTCTTGAATGAATGGTTGTAGTTTCATTTCTTGCATATATTTATAATTTTGCTGAATAAAACCCTAGGTGACAAGCACACAAGTAGGTCCTTGTCTCATGTCCCCATTGAGAGAGATTTTTTCAGTCATTTTTGAAGGAGAGAGCCTAGTCGTAGCTACACTCTCATCCTCTCTTCCCTTATGCTAGTCGTACTATCTATAAGCTGAGAAGGAGGAGACGCCCTAAAGCCTAGGTTTTCTACACTTTGGGTTGATTTTTCTAGGGTTTTCTAGTAGAGCCTTGCTATAGCAACACTTTGCTTCATCAAACCCTCTTGTCTTGGTTTTATGCTTCATCTTCAGCTAGCCGTGATTGCCAATGAGTTAAGGAAGGAGGAGAGAGCACCGAGGGTTCATCTACACCAAGGTGAGCCTCTCTCCCCTAGGGTTTGTGTCCTTGAGGCCTTGCTCTAGCAACACCTCAAGGCTTAATCCTCTAGTCCTTAGCATCATTGTATTCTTTGATCCTTTAGCTTTTGCGTCCTTCACTTTTGACTCCATTAACCCCAAGGCACTAATAAAGATCTCATGCGTTGAAGTGAACTTGATCACAAACAACTCTCAAAACTTTGAATCGAACCCTAACTTCACTAACCCTAGCCTAAAACTAACCTTCTAACCCTATATGTTGTCGTCATCTCTAGCTATAATGTCATTGGTGCAACAAACGTTTTACTTTATAAGCAATTGAATGGTGATTAAAGGCATAAATTAAATGAAGTGTTGATTTATTACATTGAATGCCATATTATTCCAGCATGTATTGAAGAAGTGATATTATTTTCATTGCTATTTATTATAAACATTGACTTCGTCAATATTTATTGTCAAATTGCTTAAATGTTCATCAGATAGTCACTGATTTATATGAAGTACTAACCCATTGAGCTAGCTTGCACATATCAGTTTGTTGTTGCTTTGACTCAGGCAGGTATATCTCTTTGGGGGTTTTACTTTATTATTGGCCTTTGACCGGACTATCTGCTCAGTGGTGACTTGTGAGGGGGAAATAACTACTTTGTCTTGTAATCCTTTTCCTTCTCAGAACCCTAGGTCACCGGGGACGTCTCCCCCGGGCCTTACCACCCTAAATAGAAAGAACCATCCCATTGTGGTGAAATTGGGTGGGATTGGTTCCTGTTACGCCAGTTTGACCTTCAAATTTCAAGCCTTTTATCCTTGCTACAAACTGTGCGATAACAGTCCCAATAAATCAATGGTTGTGATTTCAACCACTAACTTCCTCACTATTATAAAAATATCCGTTTACATGTTTATTTTTTTACTTTTACTTGATCATATTTAAAATTTACTATGGTGACTAGTTGATTGCCAAGTCTGAGTGATTAACAAAAATTAAGGTTTTGTTCATTTTATGGCTGCGTTTCATTTTCTGGATCAGTCGAAACATTTTGGCGTTCACCAGCCACGAGTTTGCGGCTGTGCTAGTATATATGCACACCTAAAGACGAAGTGCTCCTCTATCTCAATTTCCTGTAAATGAAGCCACATATCCTATCCATTTGTAGAATGTGGTAGTTGGACTCCGCATGTAACTAGTGAGAACATACCCCCAAGTAGCCTAATGGTATCATGGGGTTGTGCAACCAATGACTTTGAAATTTGAATGTTGTTACTGTTAGGAATCTTCATTCCTATCCAATGGCTTCAGATTCTCTCTCGATTCCTTGCTATAGCAATGAGACACTCTTTGTTGATGAAGGTTACATGCGAGGATTTGTATTTTTTTTCCTTGTTATGCCGAAGGAATTTCTATAGGAACAGGTTTTGCCCGAAACCTGTCCATGGAAAAAACTTGTCAACCTAAATCACTGGGTTCGGTTCGGCTCGGCTCAACCTGCCAGCTGTTCCTATTTCAAATTTTTCTCCACCGCCTCTGTCACTTTCGCACAAGCTTTGATAATGCAGGAGAAGGCGTGGGTGGGTTCGACTCAACACGCTACCTCGAAATTTGTCCCCCACTGCCTTTAAACCCAGTGCTTTCGATTCTCTATCACGAGCTTGCTCTTCTTGTGCTACATCGACAAGACCGCCTTCCTTAAACCACTGCAGCCATGAAAAATCAGAAGAAAGCTTCATTATCAATTTTTCCCTCCACATTCGCAGAAATTAGACCTACTAGAGTTTCCTAGAGGAGCTACCTCGTTTAACAATTTTCCTTCACCACATTTCGTTTAACAATTTTACTTCACCACATTTCGTCTAAGGAACAACAGGCGGCTTCTAGCATTTACCTTTAAGATCGGCTTCTTGAATGTATTCAATGGCCAAAGTCTTGGATGAATTAACCTTAAAGTCCCTGCAACCACCAAACAAATGGACTTATTGACATCTTTACAATAGCTAAAAGCAAAGTAGCCCATGAAAGGAAAATTATCGGGAGTGGACCAGTGCCAATTCTCTTATCAGCTTAATACCCGGCGGAGGACTTCTCGACTTAAGCTGATAAGAGCACTTTGCCTCTTTAATTCATCATTTTTGTTGAGTTCCTTAATTAAAACCACCTTCGAGTGGTTTAAACATGCCTCCAAATGGGCCTTTACTGTTTCAGCATCCTTCTTTGCTTGTCTTTCTGATTGAAGCTTTAAAATAGCCTCCTTAAGGATTGTCTGTTTTTTCTTAAATGCATCTTCTTTCAAGTGTAAATCTTTATCTCTCCAATGATCGTTGCTTTTACTCTCCAAGCTTGTGCAATTTGATGGAGGGTGTCAATCCTTTGCCTTGCCTTGAAATTCTTTATCTGCAAGCATCTTCAATTAGTCAAATGAAGTCTCCGCATCTGTCTTTGCCATTTCACCTGCCATCCTCACTTGCCTGTGAAGTTCTGGTTCAAAAATAGCCATTTTAAAGTTTTCTGCAGAGGCTTCAGAAGAAATGTTTGGCAATACTACTTGTATGGCCATTATTTCATGCTTGTAAAGAAATTCTGGACTGCAAAATGATAGTTTCAAAGTATAAGAAAAGTATGTAACAATGCTATCCTACAAAGGAAAATATCATACACATAAAGCTTGTTCCAGAATATTTTTACCCCTGGACAAACTTATAAGTTTGACACTCCCAAGAAGAATGTTCCACCAGCTTTGGGTGGAGCTCCCCTTCTATTAATGTAGCCAGGATAATCTTCTTTTGTAAAGTGAACTGACTTTCAAAAGTAATCCACATTCTTCTGCTTGTTTCACGAACTCCCACTTATTGTATGGGTCTTTTTCTTTGTGAGTAACATGAATTTCTCCAGTTTAGCTCACCGTGGTCCTTGCATTCTTGAAAAACATCTTCAACAAGTGGCGGTGCTTTTTGCAAAGCACAGAAAAACAAATCTGACCAACTATAACATTGGTTCATGCCATTGTGGCTAGAGGCCCTAACCTCCACTTGCAAATAAACCCCTTGATTTAATTAAAAAATTAAATCATTTTGATAAATTTTGTTGGAACACGAAATTATATAAGGTCTGAGAAACTTACTTGATAAGTGTTGAATCATATCATATTCCTGTCCACAGAATCTTGCATGAGGGAAGTTGTAGATAATTCTATGGAACCTCATCTTCCTTATGGTGTTCCTCCATTGTGGTTGCATCAACACTATGCAACAGGGCTCCAAGCCTTTCCAAAATGGATAGTGTTTCATGGGCTGGTTTATAAAACTGTAGCACCTTCTTTGCATCAAGGGCATAAATATAGAAACTACAGCATAATACAAAAAGTAAACAACAATAATTATATAGGATAAAAACAAACAAAAAACACATAAATATTGGAGGAAAGGTTAGAGACCTCTACTGTCAAGAGGTGGCAACTGTGTTTTCTGCAGACCCAAATGCATTAGCCAGAGCTGAAGAAAAAGTAAAGTCCCCTTCTCCAACTACTAATGTCTGATGAAAGTTGCGAAGTCCTCTTCTCCAACTACCAATGCCTGATGAAAGTTGAAGTAATGCTAGATACTCCTCTCCAAAAGGACGTCCCAGTAGATATGTGCTACTACTAATGCCTGAGCTGTTAATATGTCTATCATGCACAACCAATTCCATATCTGAATACAGGAGATATTCCACAAAGGATTTCAGAATTAATCCCCTGCCATCCCAAGTCAATTATAAGATACTGCCCATTGCCAAAAATAATTCATTCTGAAAATCATCCCGAAATGTATGTAATACATTAAAACATTAGACCTCTCAAATTGGCAATATTCCTAGCCCTCGACAACCGAAACTCAACATACAAGCCCCAAAGCCTAAGAGCTTAACCTTGGATTCTCTGAATCATAACATTGTGTCAATTGGTACCTGATATGTGCTAGGATCATTAGACAGATGCCTGGCATTGCAAGATATCATGGATGCCTCCTGCAGCATTATCTCTGGGATTTTGGTTTGCAGATCGATCAAAGATCCCATAAGGGAACTACATATCTCTAGGATTCCCATGGCTCTCTGCTTCTTTTGTTTTGTTTTTTACTTTTCTCATACCTATGTAGGCTTCTTTTCAATTTGTTGAAGCATAACATTAAGAGCTGCTGCCTTGTCCATAGGTTGACAGTTTTTCTACAATAGGCATCTTCTGTATCGTTTTTTCAATGTTATTTTGTTCAAGCGTTGTAGATAATTCTATGGAACCTCATCTTCCTTATGGTGATCCTCCATCGTGGTTGCATCAATACCATGCAACAGTGCTCCAAGCCTTTCCAAAATGGATAGTGTTTCATGGGCTGGTTTATAAAACAGTAGCACTTTCTTTGCATCAAGGTCATAAATATAGAAACTACAACATAATACAAAAAGTAAACAACAACAATTATATAGGATAAAAACAACCAAGAAACACATAAATATTGGAGGAAATGTTAGGGACCTCTACTGTCAAGAGGTGGCAACCATGTTTTCTGCAGACCCAAATGCATTAGCCAGAGCTGAAGAAAAAGAGAAGTCCCCTTCTTCAACTACTAATGTCTGATGAAAGTTGGAAAGTCCCCTTCTCCAACTACCAATGCCTGATGAAAGTTGGAGTAATGCTTGATGCTCCTCTCCAAAAGGACGTCCCAGTAGATAGCTGGACCTGTTAATATGTCGATCATGCACTAACAATTCCATATCTGAATACAGGAGAGATTCCACAAAGGTTTTCAGAATTAATCCCCTGCCATCCCAAGTCAATTATAAGATAATGCCCATTGCCAAAAATACATTCTGAAAATCATCCCAAAATGTATGTAATCCATTAAAACATTAGACCTCTAAAATTGGTATTATTCCTAGCCCTCAACAACCGAAACTCAACATACAAGCCCCAAAGACTAAGAGATTAACCTTGGATTCTCTCAATCATAACATTATAATAGGTACCTGATATGTGCTAGAATCATTAGACAGATGTCTGGCATTCCAAAATATCATGGATGCCTCTTGCAGTATTATCTCTGGATTTTGGTTTGCAGATCCATCAAAGATCCCATAAGGGGGGGACTACATATCTCTAGGATTCCCACGACCCTTTGCTTCTTTTGTTTTGTTTTTGACTTTTCTCATAACTATGTAGGCTTCTTTCAATTTGTTGAAACATAACATTAAGAGTTGCTTCCTTGTCCATCAGTGGGTAGTTTTTCTACAATAGGCATCTTCTGTATCTTTTTTTCCATGTTATTTTGTTCAAGCGTTGCCAATGTTATTTAGATCTGAGCCTAATCCTGCTGAGTCTTCGGCCTCACCTGTACGGCCAGTACGACCCTCCTGCGTGGTACGACTGGCTCACTGCAGGTACGACTAGATCACTGTAGGTATGATTGAGGGTACGACCCTCACACGGCCTCCGATTCTGTTGTAGGAGATATGACTGGGTCACTCCAACCTTCGTCTCCTCCCGTGGCTTCTAATTTTCCCCCAAAACCGACCCTCAAACCCTCCTCTCAGCCTCTTGCTGAAGACACGACCCACACGGCCCTAGCACACCAAGACTCAGACCCCCTTGGCACCTCGTCCTCTTGGCCTTGCTGGAAATGAAGGTTTACTTCCTTCTTATCTCCGTCTCGGCCCTAGACTCTTCCACACTTTTGATTTGCAGCTAAGAACCCTCTAGTGTCACTTACCAAATTGATTTCTCCTCAAGCCACCCCCTCTGGTTATAAATCTCTGGCTAGTTGATTCAACGGTGGAGATTAGATCTCCAACATGTCAGATCAATGGCTATGATCTAATCTAAAACTCACTTTAAATTTTGAATGAGTCCAAAAGAAGCTTCTCACAAAAGTTTAGACTTAGGAAATATTTAAATGACACTAATCAGATTAATTAATCTCATTTTCCTATGTTAGACTTAGGAAAAATTTAAATTACTTGGAGAAACATTAATCCTAGTGTTTCTTGCTTGTGTGACACCTCGTCAAAGCAAGAACACATGTCCAAGCTACAATATTTCAACACTCTCTCTTAGCGAGGAAGGTTTTCTCCACTATTCCCATCTTATCCTTGAAGTAAACAAACTTGCCTTTCATCAAGGCCTTGGTGAGAATATCTGCCACTTGCTTTTCTGTAGGTACATATTATAGTTGGACTGCACCCTTCTGCATAGAATCTTGAATGAAGTGATACCTGATGTCGATGTGCTTTGACCTATCATGAATCACCGGATTCTTAGAGAGTTTTATGCAACTCTGATTATCACAATGAATGATGGTTGGCTCTAACTCTTGATCGAACAATGCCACTAACAGTTTTCGAAGCCATATGGCCTCACATACT
>JASDQU010102893.1:94115-118035 GCA_032191745.1 Picea mariana | reverse complement strand
GATAAGTGTTGAATCATATCATATTCCTGCCACAGAATCTTGCATGAGGGAAGTTGTAGATAATTCTATGGAACCTCATATTCCTTATGGTGTTCCTCCATTGTGGTTGCATCAACACTATGCAACAGGGCTCCAAGCCTTTCCAAAATGGATAGTGTTTCATGGGCTGGTTTATAAAACTGTAGCACCTTCTTTGCATCAAGGGCATAAATATAGAAACTACAACATAATACAAAAAGTAAACAACAACAATTATATAGGATAAAAACAAACAAAAAACACATAAATATTGGAGGAAAGGTTAGAGACCTCTACTGTCAAGAGGTGGCAACCGTGTTTTCTGCAGACCCAAATGCATTAGCCAGAGCTGAAGAAAAAGTAAAGTCCCCTTCTCCAACTACTAATGTCTGATGAAAGTTGGGAAGTCCTCTTCTCCAACTACCAATGCCTGATGAAAGTTGAAGTAATGCTAGATACTCCTCTCCAAAAGGACGTCCCAGTAGATATGTGCTACTACTAATGCCTGAGCTGTTAATATGTCTATCATGCACAACCAATTCCATATCTGAATACAGGAGATATTCCACAAAGGATTTCAGAATTAATCCCCTGCCATCCCAAGTCAATTATAAGATAATGCCCATTGCCAAAAATAATTCATTCTGAAAATCATCCCGAAATGTATGTAATCCATTAAAACATTAGACCTCTCAAATTGGCAATATTCCTAGCCCTCAACAACTGAAACTCAACATACAAGCCCCAAAGCCTAAGAGCTTAACCATGGATTCTCTCAATCATAACATTGTGTCAATAGGTACCTGATATGTGATAGAATCATTAGACAGATGCCTGGCATTGCAAGATATCATGGATGCCTCCTGCAGCATTATCTCTGGGATTTTGGTTTGCAGATCGATCAAAGATCCCATAAGGGAACTACATATCTCTAGGATTCCCATGGCTCTCTGCTTGTTTTGTTTTGTTTTTTACTTTTCTCATACCTATGTAGGCTTCTTTTCAATTTGTTGAAGCATAACATTAAGAGTTGTTGCCTTGTCCATCAGTTGACAGTTTTTCTACAATAGGCATCTTCTGTATCTTTTTTTCAATGTTATTTTCTTCAAGCGTTGTAGATAATTCTATGGAACCTCATCTTCCTTATGGTGATCCTCCATCGTGGTTGCATCAACACCATGCAACACTGCTCCAAGCCTTTCCAAAATGGATAGTGTTTCATGGGCTGGTTTATAAAACAATAACACTTTCTTTGCATCAAGGTCATAAATATAGAAACTACAGCATAATACAAAAGTAAACAACAACAATTATATAGGATAAAAACAACCAAGAAACACATAAATATTGGAGGAAATGTTAGAGACCTCTACTGTCAAGAGATGGCAACCTTGTTTTCTGCAGACCCAAATGCATTAGCCAGAGCTGAAGAAAAAGAGAAGTCCTCTTCTTCAACTACTAATGTCTGATGAAAGTTGGAAAGTCCCCTTCTCCAACTACCAATGCCTGATGAAAGTTGGAGTAATTCTTGACACTCCTCTCCAAAAGGACGTCCCAGTAGATAGCTGGACCTGTTAATATGTCGATCATGCACTACCAATTTCATATCTGAATACAGGAGAGATTCCACAAAGGATTTCAGAATTAATCCCCTGCCATCCCAAGTCAATTATAAGATAATGCCCATTGCCAAAAATACATTCTGAAAATCATCCCGAAATGTATGTAATCCATTAAAACATTAGACCTCTAAAATTGGTATTATTCCTAGCCCTCAACAACCGAAACTCAACATACAAGCCCCAAAGACTAAGAGATTGACCTTGGATTCTCTCAATCATAACATTATGTCAATAGGTACCTGATATGTTCTAGAATCATTAGACAGATGTCTGGCATTCCAAAATATCATGGATGCCTCTTGCAGTATTATCTCTGGGATTTTGGTTTGCAGATCCATCAAATATCCCATAAGGGGGGGACTACGTATCTCTAGGATTCCCACGACCCTCTGCTTCTTTTGTTTTGTTTTTGACTTTTCTCATAACTATGTAGGCTTCTTTCAATTTGTTGAAGCATAACATTAAGTGCTGCTTCCTTGTCCATCAGTGGACAATTTTTCTACAATAGGCATCTTCTGTATCTTTTCTTCCATGTTACTTTGTTCAAGCGTTGCCAAAGTTATTTAGATCTGAGCCTAATCTTGTTGAGTCTTCAGCCTCACCTGTATGACCAGTACGACCCTCCTGCATGGTACGACTGGCTCACTGTAGGTATGACCCTCCTGTGTGGTACGGCTGTCTCACTGTAGGTACGACTGGATCACTGCAGGTATGACTGAGGGTACGTCCCTCACACGACCTCCGATTCTGTTGTAGGAGATACGACTGGGTCACTCCAGCCTCCATCTCCTCCCATGGCTTCTAATTTTCCCCCAAAACCGGCCCTCAAACCCTCCTCTCAGCCTCTTGCTGAAGACACGACCCACACGGCCCTAGCACACCAAGACTCAGACCCTCTTGGAACCTCGTCCTCTCAGGCCTGCTGGAAATGAAGGTTTACTTCCTTCCTATCTCCGTCTCGACCCTGGACTCTTCCACACTTTCAATTTGCAGCTAAAAACCCTCTAGTGTCACTTACCAAATTGATTTCTCCTCAAGCCACCCCCTTTGGTTATAAATCTCTGGCTAGTTGATTCAACAGTGGAGATTAGATCTCCAACATGTCAGATCAATGGCTATGATCTAATCTAAAACTCACTTTGAATTTTGAATGAGTCCAAAAGAAGCTTCTCACAAAAGTTTAGACTTAGGAAATATTTAAATGACACTAATCAGATTAATTAATCTCATTTTCCTAAGTTAGACTTAGGAAAAATTTAAATTACTTGGAGAAACATTAATCCTAGTGTTTCTTGCTTGTGTGACACCTCACCAAAGCAAGAACACTTGTCCAAGCTACAATATTTCAACACTCTCTCTTAGCGAGGAAGTTGTTCTCCAATATTCTCATCTTATCCTTGAAGTAGAAAAACTTGCCTTTCATCAAGGCCTTGGTGAGAATATCTGCCACTTGCTCTTCTGTAAGTACATACTATAGTTGCACTGCACCCTTCTGCACACAATCTTGAATGAAGTGATACCTGAGGTCGATGTGCTTCGACCTATCATGAAACACCAGATTCTTAAAGAGTTTTATGCAACTCTGATTATCACAATGAATGATGGTTGGCTCTAGCTCTTGATCGAACAATGCCACTAACAGTTTCCGAAGCCATACAGCCTCACATACTGCCATGCTCGCTGCCATGTATTCTACTTCTGCAAAAATAAATGCAACAGACTTTTGCTTCCTGCTAAACCAAGAGACAACCCCCAATCCCAAGCTGAAACAACACCCTGAAGTGCTTTTCCTGTCCATTGCATTTCCCGCCTAGTTTGCATCAGTAAATCCCATCAACTTCACTCCATGTCCCTGAGCATACCTCAAACCATACTCAATTGTGCCACGTAGGCACCTCAATATATGTTTCGTTGTTTTCCAATGTGCTCTCCTTGGTTCAACCATGAATTGACTGAGAGTATTTACAACAAAACAAATGTCTGGCCTAGTATTGACCAGATACATGAGAGAGCCTATCAACTTCCTGTATAAGGTAGGACCCACTGCCTCCTGATTGGAAGCATCTATCTTCTTCCAATTAGTAACCACAGGTGTAGACATAGGCCGACAGTCGTGCATCCTGAATCTCTCAAGATCTCCATTGTGTATTTCCTTCGTCCTAGGAAAATCTCGCCATCTCGTTGCCACACCTCCAATCCAAGAAAATAGTGCATCAATCCCAAATCCTTCATATCGAAATCTGAAGCAAGATCCCTCTTCCAACCTGCATTAATCCTCTACAAACCTGTCAGAAATAGATCGTCCACATATAACACGAGAATGAGTGGCTCTACCCCTATCATGATATAATAGAGATTCGAGTCAACCTCATTCTTCATGAATCCCATGCCCTGCAAGTAACTATCAATGTGCTCATACCATGCTTGAGCCTATACAATGCTCTCTTTAGTCTACATATATGGGACTCCCTCCCATATACCTCAAAACGCTCTGGCTATTCTATATACACTTTCTCCTCAATAAATCTATTGAGGAAAGTTGTCTTGACATCCATCTGATGAATCTGCCAACCCATCTCTGTTGCTAATGAGATCATGACCCTGATGGAAGTATATCTGGCTACGGGGGCAAATGTCTCATCATAGTTGTTACCCAACTTCTAGGGATAACTAAGGAGATGATGTCTCAAGGCCCTTAGGTTGCAGACATGGAGTATCGAGAGACAATCTGACCAACAGTGTCCACTTGTACAGACAGAGACCCACCTCACCACCACAAATCCAGGATCGTCACGACGGTATCCACCACATCAGCTGGCCTCCAGAAGACATTGGGTCTTTCTCCATGAGGTACAAGTCAGGTATTATGGAGAGTGTCATTTCAATATTTGAGGCATTTGAGTTTGTTGCATCTATTACTACTTTTGATTATGTGACATTTGCTTGGACATTATGCTCTTTTCCCTGTTTCACTTTGGTGGTTGACATTGCGCCCTCATAGGTGGGTCACCCTTACNAGCTGGCCTCCAGAAGACATTGGGTCTTTCTCCATGAGGTACAAGTCAGGTATTATGGAGAGTGTCATTTCAATATTTGAGGCATTTGAGTTTGTTGCATCTATTACTACTTTTGATTATGTGACATTTGCTTGGACATTATGCTCTTTGCCCTGTTTCACTTTGGTGGTTGACATTGCGCCCTCATAGGTGGGTCACCCTTACGGATAGGTATGCTATTGGGAGGTCCTTTTTGACGAGTCATCGTGCCATTCTCGACCATACTTGTCACTTTCCACACTTCATCCCCTCATCTCTTCACCTTTTGGGTTTTTCGGGTTTACTCACCCAAGAAGGGGTTGACCCTCACTTCATGGGAAGAAGGGGCTGAAGGCCCAGAGGCTTGTGGCTAGAAAAAGATAAAAGCCAAACCATTAACCTTCTAGATGCTCTCCCAGGGATCCCGAGGACAATGAAATGTCCCTCATAAAAAACTATTGGGACTCATAAAAGAATTACTAATACAAAATGCCAACCAGGGAGTAGCATATGTGGGCACTGTTTTTAATGCTTAGGTAGAAGCCCCACACATTTTTCCAACTTGGGGAAGCACGATGTGACCAGGGTAGAGTCAATGTGGGCATATTTTTTCATGCTTAGGTAGAAGCCCCACCTTGGCTTCAACCTGGAAGCATCCTAAAAGAATAAAAGGAAACAAATGGGCTTGGAAAAAGGTTGCATTGAAAACGAAGGTGCAACACACCCTTTACAAAGGCACCCATAAGTGAGACACTACAACCCCTTATATGTCATGAACCCCATGTCCAAAAGTCTTCCCTTCATCCATGACACATCATCCACATGACTTAGAAGGAGGTCCCCTCGGGAAACACCCCTAAACTTGAGGAACGATTCACCCAATAGGTTGTTTGTCGACCCTCCTATGCCTAAACTTAGCAAATTGCATAGGGTCTTTGAGCATTAGTTTATTTTGATGAGATGGTTTGGATGTACTTGCTTAGATGGCTCTTTTATTGATTTGATTTACTCATCATGATGCTTTGACTTGAGATCCTTGGAGGGCATATCCATTTGTCTTTGTAGGACCCAACTAGTGGACAATTTTGGAGGAACAAGCCTAGCTTGGGCTTCCATGGGGCTTGAAGCCTATTATCCCCATTTTGTGGGATAACTAAGGAGATCATGTCTTGAGGCCCTCAGGTTGCAGATATGGAGTGTCGAGAGACTACATGACCAACAATATCCACTTGCATAGATGGAGACCCTTCTCACCACCACAGAGGTTAGGATTTTTAGATGGCGTCCACCACACCAGTTGGCTTTGGAGAGGCACTGGGCCTTGCTCTTTTATTGATTTGATTTACTCATCATGATGCTTTGACTTGAGATCCTTGGAGGGCATATCCATTTGTCTTTACAGGACCCAGCTAGTGGACAATATTGGAGGAACAAGCCTAGCTTGGTCTTCCATGGGGCTTGAAGCCTGTTATCCCCATTTTGTGGGATAACTAAGGAGATCATGTCTCGAGGCCCTCAAATTGCAGATATGGAGTGTCAAGAGACTACATGACCAACAATATCCACTTGCAAAGATGGAAACCCTTCTCACCACCACAGAGGTCAGGATTTTCAAATGGCATCCACCACACTAGTTGGCTTTGGAGAGGCACTAGGCCTTTCTCCATGAAGTACAGGTCAGGGATTATGGTGAGTGTCATTTCAATATTTGAGGCATTTGAGTATGATGTATCTTAGATTGCTTTACTTTAGATTTCATGACATATGCTTGGACATTATGCCTTTTTCCTTGTTTCACCTTGGTGTTTGACATTGTGCCCTAGTAAGTGGTCTTTCCTAAGGATGGGTTTGCTACTAGGAACTCCCTTGAAGAGACATCGTACCATTCCCGATCATACTTACCACTTTTCATCACTTAAACCCCCCCCCCATTTCCTTATCTCTTGGGATTTTAGGGTGTATTTACCTAAGAAGGGGTTGTCCCTCATTCTATGGGAAGAAGGGGTTGTCCCTCATTCTATGGGAAGAAGGGGCTGAAGGACCAGAGGGATTGTTGTTGGGTAAAAGATAAAATGTTGTTTATAAAACTTCCAGATGCTTCTCCGATGGATCACCCAGAAAACAATGAAACGCTTATCTCTAGGAAAAGGGGGACCCACAAGAATAATGCTTATGAATGCTTAAAGGGTTAGTTAGAGGATAGGAGGTCTCGTCACGAGTCGGTCTATCATGATCATGGATATCTAGTGGTATGACATTACCATCATCTGGTCACCAAGCCAGGGTAATGGCTCTTAGTTGCATGGTTGAGAGAAAAGGGGGTCTCATCACGAGCCAACCTTCTCATTTCCGCTAGGTATTTGTGAGTGACATTGTCATTATCTGGACACCACGCTAGGACAGTGGCCTTCAACATATCCTTAAAATATGAAAGAAATAAAGAATGGAAAAATGATGGGCTTGGAAAAATTGCATTGCAACCGAAGGTGCCACACCCTCTACAAAGGCACCCATGAAGAAGACACTACAACCACTTGTATGTCATGAACCCCATGCCCATTGAGTCATAATCGTTAACAACTTCATCCACTTTACATGGCTTAGAGAGGGATCACTTGGGAAACACTCCTTGACCTAGGAAAGATCTATCTAATAGGACACCTTGTCAACCCTCCCATATCAAAGCTTGGAAAGTCGCATAATGTCTTTGAGCACTTACTTGTTTGACATGGTAATCTTTGATTCACATTCTTAGGTGAAAAACTTATTGGCTTGATTTACTTATCATGATATTTTGACTTGAGATCCTTGGAGGGCATGCTTATTTGTCTTTGCGGGACCTAGTTGGTGGACAGTTTTGGAGGAACAAGCCTAGCTTGGGCTTCCATGGGGCTTGAAGCCCACAGGTTAGATGCCAAGGGCCCGCATGTCGGATGAGAGAAATGTACCTTTGGAGGCCTAAAATATGACTTGAGAGACAAGACCTAGCCCTCACATGCCAAACGTTTTGACTAGAAGAGGCAAAAAGTCATCTTTTGGAGGCTTGACGTCATGCTTGAGGGGCTTGAGGTGGTGATGGCTACATATGGCACGTTTTGAAGGAATAAACCCTTGGATCATGAAGAAGAAGGTTGGATTGGAGACACATGGCCTTTGGAGGCCCAACCCTACCATCTCCAACTCAACGTTTGGGCTAAAAGTGACAAAACGTCCCTCCTAAAGGGGTGATGCCACTCTTAGGGTTTTAATTTGTGCAAAAAATAGAGTTTAAAGTGAATTGTTTAATATTATTTGTGTAAAGGGGCAAGGTTAGGGTTGTTGACTCCTAGGCTTGTGGTTTACCCTAATATTATGCGGAAAAACTATGTTAGTGACATTTTGTATAAATAGAGATCATAAGATCTCATTTTAGATATAACTCTCCTTTTTTGAGAGGATACTTGGACTGAAATTTTCGCTATCTTTGGCTAGTTTCTCTTTTGTGCTCGTGTATGGCTATCTCTTTGGTTATTGGTTGATGGAAGTGATGCACTAGCCTTTGAAGGCTCTTCTTTGCTATTGTGGTGATTTGTCTTATCTTTTTTCCTTAAATTGGTAAGGCTTTTTTACATTGTGCTATCATTTGTTATTCAAGTCAAGGTTATTTGCTAGAGCTAGGTGGGAAGTATAAGGGCATACACCCCCACCTTAGTCTCCATCATTTTATGCTTACATTTATTGGTTGAATAAGGGTTTGCTATGAGAAGTATAAGTGCATACACCCTCTTAGCCTAAACCCTAGCTAGGTATACTTTCCTTGGGGAGTAAGAGGATTTACACCCCCAAGGAGGTAGTACTTCTAGCTCATTTTTTGCTCGACTCCATTAACCTAATCATTAAAGGCACTAGTCATCACTTGTATCATTGGAGACATAAAATTGTTGCTTTGAGAAACGTGAAATTTCGTGATTTTGAAGTTGTTCCTAGTGGAATCAAATCTATGCTATAAATGCTTGCTTGAGCCACTAGGGAATTTCATTTCTCCAAGTATTTCTTGTTGTTGTTACAAATTTAACCTACAGCCATTAGCGCTGCATAAAACCCTAACCAAACTCTTCAATAACTCCTAATTTAACTGTTGAAAATTGCCTAAAATCTGCCCACATAATCTACTAAGTACAACGCTTCTTTTGGCAAGTTTTGAGCAAGTTTTAGTGGTTTAATCTCTTGCTATAATAACAAGTTTGTTACAGCCATAAGGCTGATAAATCACTGCAGTTAGCTTTTTATGACAGCCTCTCTTTTGTGCTAAAGTCTTGTTCTATCATTGTTGAGCTAAACTAGTTTTTACTAGCGTGTCTCGTGCTTATTCAATTGGACTTTTAGCACTTATATTGCAGCCCTTATTATCTTTTATGTGCTGATATATATCATAGATTATTTCTGCAATTAGGGACAGCAAGCTTAACTTGCTTGTCCACCTAACATTACTATATGCAAGTGTGGCTTTTCTTGTGTCTCGGGTAGGTACAAACACCCTTTGCAGGCATCCAAAGACTTGGCAACCTTAAACCACCTGGAGACGAGTCATAAAAGCCATATTTCCTCTTCCATCATTGACCTTTAGGGGGATACTTCTCTCTTTCCCTTGCATCCATCTGAATCCCCCGGGGTCATCGGGATCGCCTCCCTAGAGTGACCTAGTCACCCTCGAAGTGCGAGACCGATATCGAGGTGACATTGGGTATAGTGTCCCTTAGTTGTTTCTATTTTAGTGGTTGGGTCAGGCTTTGCCCAACCTACAACTTGTGTGATAATAAAGCCCACAAGTTGGATACCAAGGGCCCACATGTCGGATCATGAAGACATGCCTTTGGAGGCTTAGATGACATCATGGAGGACCTAACCTAGCCCCTACCACCCAAACATTTTGCTTGAAGGAGGCAAAACATCACCTTCTTGGAGCTTGACGTTATAGTAGGGTTAGGGTTTGGTGGTGGTTGAGGACACTTGGCATGTTTTAGAGGAAAGAACCCATGATCGTGGAAGAGATGGCTTGGATCAAGTACATTTGGCCTTTGGAGGCTTAGCTCACCCATCTCTAACTCAACGATTTGACTTAAAGTGCCAAAAGTTACCCAAAAGGAGGGTGACGTCATGTTTTAGGGTTTCTTTCATGTGCAAAAGTATGAATTAAATAATATTATTTTGTAAAGGGGCAAGATTAGGGATGTTGACCCTTTATCTTGTGGTTTACCCTAAATTATGTGGACAAACTATGTTTAAAACATTTTGTATAAATAGAGATCATTTGTATCTCATTTTCATGATAGCTCTCCCATTGTGAGAAGCCTTCCTAGCTGAAATTTGTGCCCTCTTTGGGAAATCTCTATCTCTTGTGCTCTTGTTATGGTTTCTCTTGGCTATTGGTGGAAGAAGTAGTGTGTTGCCTCTCTTGGAGTTAGTTTCTTGCATTAGTGGTGGATTTATCTTGGTAAAAGGAGGTTTGTCTTGTCATTGCTTGGACTAGGTAAGGATTTTATTTTGTTGATGCGTCATTGCTTGGTTACAAGTTTGATTTACAACCCCACCATTATCTATCACTTTTGTCTAGATTTTATTTGTTGCACAAGGTCTTACTAGGAGAAGTAAAAGGGTTTACACCCTCCTAGTATCTCCTAGTTAACATTTGCTCCCCTTGGGGAGTAAAAGGGTTTACACCATGTTGACCACCTATCCAACTAGGGGGTCAACTCCATGTGCCATGAAGAGATGCATCATCAGATGCTCATTTGTCGAAGACTTTGGTTCTATAGGGCATTTTTGGCCCCAACACTTCTTTTTGTAACTGGAATTTCCGCACCCCTGCGTGGGTCAATAATGTAATAGGTCTGCATGGGTCATAGTTAGGCCAGTTACCTTGGGATCGATTCATTGGGAGAGTTCCTTTCACCGAGGGTTTTTTATCCTCAGGTTATCAATTGGGCTTTTCAACTTTATTGATTTCCTTTGAGTTTTTCCCTCACACTTGCAATAATTCCTCCAAAGTGGTGAAGGGCGTTCTAATGGGCTTATCCTCTGGTAACTATTGTTTAGGGATGATGTAAATGACCATGTATGACATCTTAGAAAGTTTCACGGAATTCCCTTGAATCTAGATTAGTTTTTTTAATTAATTAATTTTTAATTAAATTTCCCTAAGTTTAGAGGTTTAATTATTTAATTAATTAATTATTTTTGAGCAAAAATTGTAAAAACTAGGTGCTGGGACTTTTGATAGGGGTATTTATGCTCAAAAGAAATGGAAAGACACCCCCTACACCCCATGGACCAAGTTTCATCTCAGTCGGACAACTTCTGCTATGGGTTTGTCTACTCGGAGTGTCAGTCAGTCAAAAACAACAATTTTAATTGTTAGGTCATGACATACCAAAAATGTAAATTTTGTAATAATGAGTTAAAAGGATGATGTAAAGGTGGAAAAAGAATGAGAGAGGTTTCCTAACCCACCCAACTTGATTTAACCTTTTTCTACACCCTCACCCCCTCACATCACTCAACCCTCACGCCCCCTAGGGGATTTACGCCCCCCTTGGTGATGAAGAGTTGTAACTTGTTTCTAGAAGGGGTGGTGGACCCCTCTTTTGAGTCGTTTACCTTCCTTCACCCTCCACATCACCCGTTAGCTCATCTGCACTCCCCTCCTTGCATTTATTGCCTTCCATTCCTCACCCAAACCCTAAGTGGTGCGCCCTCCTTGAGAAGTTACGCCCCCCTTCACTTGGAAAATTCTAGAATAATTATTTTATTGAGTTGGGGCCCCTTCTCTCATGTGGCACGCTTATCCTAGCACTCCCATTACCTTTTTTCTTGATCCCAACACTCCCTAACCCTTCCACCTCATGGATCCATGTGATCAAACCCTAGGTGGTGCGCCCCCCTTCTTGGGATCTCACCTTGTGCTTGATGGTGGACACTTGATCCAAGAGAGGTAGGTTTGCCTCTCCAAGTATAAATAGATCCCTTTTCTCACTCCCTCTTCACCATATCTTGAGCTATTGTTATGCTACTTGATTTTCATCTCTCTCTCTCTCTCTTGTCCATCTTTCATCCATTCTTTGGCTCTTAGGGTTTTGCAGCAAGTTTTTCTCCAAGATCCATTTTTGAGTAATAAAAGAGAAGATTTGGAGGATATTGGAAGAGCAACAAGTATTTTTGTTCTTGCTACATATGAGGTAACATTGTAAAGTTTTGGCATGGTGACTGCATAGAAGAGATTCTTAGGTAAAGTGTTTTACTTGGGTAGATCTAGCAACGAGTATTCTTGTTAATCTATATATGTGGATTTGCTTAATGGGTGCAAGTATTTCATTTCATTAGCATATTTGGCCATATTATCTTCTTGTATGCATATTATTTTGCCAAGTTTTGCAGGTTTGGCTTCAAGGGTTTTGTTGGGATTGCCTCAAGGAAGAGACCTCCCTCAAAGCACACTAAAACTCCTTCTTTTTCATTTTTTAGTCATTATTTCATTGTTGTTCATTCCATATATTATTTCGGCTAGCCTAACATAATAGATTGGTCATTTTAATCCACTTTTATCATAAGTTTTTTATGAGAAAAATTTATGCCCTAAAAACATAAATTTTTCTTCACATTGTTGGTTGTGTGTAACTTTTCCAGCAAGCATACCTTGCTGGTTTTTGCAGGTTTGTAACAGGTTGAGGGGGTTATGCTACCCAAAATCATCCACACAACACTCCAAGACCCTTCTCTTCAAGTGGGTAACAAATCTCAACCTCCCTTCTTCATTTTCTAGCTTTTTGTGCATAGATCTACTCTCTTTTGCTGATTTTTAGTGGCTCATAGCTTGGGAGGAGAATTGGTACGGCCTACCTCCCACGTGTGAGCTTAGGGTTAGTCCAAATTTCAAGTTTTCCTTTTAAAAATCGTCTTCAAAAGGCTAGGACGTGGGGTTAGTGAGCTTCTTGTTGATAAGTGTTGTTGCTTGCTTTCCTCTCAACCCCTTTGGCACAATAAAGGTAGGCTTGCCTTCCACCTTGTGCCATTGAGTGTTTTGTTTGTTGTCTTTCTTTCTCTTTCAAGCTTTAGCTAATTTCAATAATTGCCTGCAGCTTGGGAGAGAAACCCCTAAAATCGTAAGGCTAGGATAAGTAATGTGTTAATGACATGTTAATGCTTTGATGGTTAAAATATTCTAGATCTAGATCTCTTCACACATTAGTCCTTAGCTTAAGCCCTTGGGGCATAATCAACTTGTTTAATCTACTTGCATGTTTTAAGCCATCTTAAGATCTACCTTGTTTTACATGCTCTAATCCAACACACTAAATGGTTAATGCTTTGATAGTATAGTAAGTGGTTTTCTCTTAATGTTATTGCATCTTTAAGGCCACTTGCCTTCACTTGAGTTAATGTGTTGTTGGATATCTTGATGGTGTAGGAACACATCTAAGTTTTCAAGCTTTCTCTTTCACACTTAATGCTATCTCTCTTAGTGCTTTAAATCATAAGATAAGTGGCAATAAGCTTGAGTTTCATTCTTTCTTTGACAAGTTGTTCTTGCCCTTGTTCATTAGCATTCTTTCATAACAAGCTTCTCATGTTAATGGTTAAATAAATGGCGATGAACTAAATCGTTATTCAGCTTGCTTTTACATGCTTTACATGTGTTGATGCTCTTCATTTTCATGCTTTATAATACATCTTTATAAGCTCATAAAATTTTCGGTTTTGGCATAAAATCACCAATTTAAGGCAATTAAAAGTCACTGAGACACTCTCTAACACACCTAAAAGTCTAACCAATTGATATATATATACTTAATAGACTTAATAGGGTACCTTGAACCACCATCTTCACCATCTAAAACGGGGATTGAGGAGGGCAACGAAAGGTGCTAGACCGGGGAGGGTCTCACGGCACGTGGCGTCCTTTCTGTAAAAAATCAGTTCTTAGGGTTGACTTGTGAAGCTAGGGTAGGCCTCGTTGCCTCGCTTCTTGAGCATCCAACAACTATTTGGAAATCGGGGGAGGAGGTTTTTGGTTAAACACTTAGCTAGGGTAATTAAAATCTTTTCAAATCTTAAAACCCTTTAACTCACTAAGCACAAGTAAACCTTGGTTTAATTTAATTCATCTTGTGGTTTAATACTTGCAAACTTAAATCTTTCAATCTCATTTACAAGTAATGCTTTATGGTTAATCAACTAAGTATCTTAATCATTGTGGAACACTTGTGTTTAAATCTTTCAAATCTTCTAAGTGTCCTCGTGAATCTTTGAGTGTTGATGTTGCCATTGAGGAGCAGTCCAATAGAGTAAGTGCTATTGGGGCATGCTTAGGCTTAATGTGTTGATGATGCTTATGCCTTGATCTTCTTTAATATCCTGCACATTTAAGCAAACGTGGTCAGCTTGTTATTGTGTAACTAGCATTCTTTATTGTAATAACTTGTATCTAGAATTTTTGAAGAGTAACTATTCTTTTGTAATCTTTGTAATCATATTGTAACGAAACACCCTTACATTTAGTTGACCCCTTGTCCAACCTTAGGCACTAGTCTTACTTAACCTAGGGAAAGTCTTGCTTGACATACAAACTCTTGCATCTTGCATTGTTGCTTTAGCATCATAGGTTAGGCTCCCCCCAAACCTTAACAAATCAAAATAAAATCCTAGAACTTAAACTCTAAATCTTATCTAGAAACTGGGGACTACCCCCCTTGGCTTCCCTAGGAGTGAGCCTAGACGAAAGAGGTTCAAGCCAAAGTGACAGCATGGGCTTTGAACCTAGACATTGTGTCTCCAAGGACACATTAAGTGAGCAAGACTTGGCTCATGTTTTCAAGTTTGTATAAGGACGACAACACACCCTGAAGGATATAACATTTGTTGGCTCTTCATTTATTTGACTCCATAACCCAATATCTAAAATCACTAGAAATAATTACATTGGAGAAATAAAAATCTTCCATTGGTTAACGTGAAAACTCAGGATTTTGAGGTTGTCTAAATTGGAATCAATTCTATGCTTTATATGCTTGGTTGAGCCACCAGGGTGTCACCTTTGGATAAGTAAGTGTTTCTTGCTGCTGTCATAACTTTTCATCTACAACCATTAGGACTGCAAAAACCCTAATACAACTGTCTTAATAACTTGCTCTTCAACCATTGGAATTTGCTAAAAGTTTGCCACAATAATCCACTAACCTCAACGCATCCTTTGGGTGGACTCTTTACAAGTTTTAGTGGTTGAATTTGTTGTTGTAACAATTTTTTTTCTGCAGCCATAAGTCAACAATCATATCTATGCAATACTATTTTATTACAGCCTTGTTTCATGCTAAAGTCTTGCTCTTTCATTCTTGAGCTAAGCCAATGTTTGCTAGCTTGTCTCTTGTTTATTAACTAGAATTTAGTACTTTATTTGCAGCTCTTACTATCTTCTTGTTGCTGATATATACTATTGTTTACTGCTGCAATTAGGGACAACAATCTTAACTTGCTTGTCCACCTAACATATTACTTGCATACTTGGCTTTTCTTGTGTCTCGGGCAGGTACAATCACCATACCTCTTGGAAACCATTGGCTACCACCAAGACTCTTTCCCAAGGTTTTTCTGCGCTTAGTATCTTGACCTATTGGGGCTTCATTTCCATCATACCATTTTTCATCTCATTTTCCCCTTGGGTCACCTGGGATTCCCCCCTCGAGGTGATCACTTCATCTCTAAAGTGATGGGAATGCGTGCCTAAGGTGACAGTGGGTAGGTGTTCTCTTAGTTGTCGCCATTTTGTGGTTGGGTTGGGCTTTTCCCTACCTACAACTTGTGCGATAAGAATAGTCAACTCCCTCTTTCTGAGAGAACCCCTTAGCCACAAACCTGGCTTTGAATTTTTCATTTCTGCCATCTACACCATGCTTGATCTTATAGATCCAACGAGACCCAACTACTGACTTGCCCTCTAGTATTGGCACTGTTATCCACCAAGTTTTACTAGGATGGACTTCCAGCCAGCCGCCAAAGATTGAACATTTTCATGTTCAATATTTAGAGTTCAAAAGTTCAACCGGTCATTAAGACCAACCTTTTTCACAATTTCCACACAAATTGTAATAAGAGATGTTGCATGATGAACTTGTAAAATGTCTTATCCACCTTTGACTTAGGCATGAGTTGTTACTCTGGAGTGTTTTTTTTATTTATTAATTATATTTTGCTGTTTAAAGGCAATTTATAATTTCTGAGTTTTTTCACTCAATTCTCCAAAGATGGAGTATATACTCATGGTTAGGCCTTGTTGCCGTCCTTATACACACTTGCAAATGTGATCTAAGTCCTGTTCACTTAGTGTGTCCTCGGAGGCACAATGCCTAGGTTCAAAGTCCACGCTGTCACTTTGACTTGAACCTCTTTCGTCTAGGCTAACTCCTAGGGAAGCCAAGGGGGGTAGACCCTAGTTACTAGATGAGATTTACGATTATATGTTCTAGGAGTTGGTTTTAATAAGTTAAAAAGGTCAGGGGGAATCTAGCCTATGATGTTAAGCAACAATGCAAGATGCAACTATCTAAAAATGTACAGTCAAGCCTTTTTCTTAGGGCAACTAAGACTAGTGCCTAAGATTGGGCAAGGGGTCAACTAAGTTAAAAGGGGATTCGTTACAAAAGATCACAAAATTACAAATATTACAACAAGATAGATAAACTATATATAAAAGAATATATCAGATATACAAAGCTACACTAGACTAGATACAAGATATACAATATACTAACAAGTGCTTGAAATGTGCAGGAGAAGAAGATATTCAAAGATGAAAGATGATCAACATATCAAGCCAAGCATGCTCACAAAAGATAGAATTCTGTTGGACTGCTTTTCAATGGCCAAAAGACGCAAAGCACTCAAGACCCAGTCAAGAGAGTGCCTCCAGGTGGATGCGCACTTCCTGAAGGGTCACACCACAGATACAGGGATACAAGATAGATGAAATGCTTGAAAAATGAAGTATTCCAGATAAGAGATATAACCACTTAAGCAATTATTCTACAACATATAAAAGACTTTCATATGAATGTAAATATGAGATCTGAATGCTTGCAAGTGTGAAATGTAAATTGACGATGTTGTAGATTAAGGATTGAGTTAAGTCACATATGGCAAGAAACAATGCAAATGCAACCTTTTCAATGAAAGTCAAACCTTTCCCTAAGTCAACTATGACTGGTGCCTAAGGTTGGGCAAGGGGTCAATCAGATTATACAACAAAAAGAACTAGATACAACTTACACAAAAATAACAATGCTATTGATACAACAAGAGATTATTACAAATTGAAATATACAAATTGAAGTATACAAATTGAAATGACACAAATTAAATATTTGGAAGATAGCTTACAATGAACTAGATAATTACACAATATACATGAAAGAGATAGTTAGATAAATGAAACATTCAACTCACAAAATGAAATGATGAAATATATCATACATAAAATTTTAGGAGAAAGAATAAGCACATTAGACGATATTACAAGTATGCAAAGGAAATTAGATTATACACCAATCAAATGAGACACCAAAATGTAGATATTGCTTGAAATGTGAAATGCTTGAGATACCCAAATGTATGAAAAGTGAATTGTCTTAAATGTGATTGGAAAACTTGAAATGAAAACTTGCTTGAAAATAAATTACACCACCATGAGATTGCTTGCAAAATGAAATTGAAATGTTATGTCGTGAGATTGCATTGAAACATGTATTGAAAGTGTTGTGAATGTAGTGGGTGCAGCTTAGTTTTAATAAATTTTATGTGTCACTTTGATTAGGGGGATTAGATGTGGAAGATTGTATCCTAAACTATGTGACTACCCCAAAATCGTTTATTCTTTTAATCCAAAAGGAAGTGTTGGGTGCTCAAGAAGTATGGAAACAAGGCCTACCCTAGCTCCACAGGTCAAATCCAAAGAATAAGGTACTCTGCCCGGAAAGGACGCCGAATGTCGTGAGATCATCCCCAACCTAGCACCTTCCGAGTTTCTTTCCAAGTCTTCTCTTTTATGGTGTAAAAAGAATGAATGGTTGGATGCCTAATTACTACTTCCAACCTTTGCCCTTTCTTGTCACCCAGGATCCAACTAAGTGGCAAGGGGAGAGAATACGGGGCAAACGTTGGGAACACAAAAATTATTTGAGCAATGATTTTAAATTAAAACAAACCTTCAGTTATTACAAGGATGGCTTATGCCAATTTGCAAGATGGGGCAAAATAAATGAGTTGACAAGTTTTATTAGTTTGCTTTAAACAAATAATGAAATTAGTTTGTAGATTGCTTTACAAAATAAATGAAATTATTTCCTCACAATCTACAGTCACGTGGAGGCACAATGCCTACCGTTTGACCAATGTGGGTATAAATAAAGAATTAAAATTAAGTTGCTTGAAAGAATGAAATAACTTGAAAGAAAAACTACCACAACAATGGCACAAGTGGAGGCACAATGCCTACCGTTTTGGCCAAGTTGGGTATTATAAAAAAAATAAAAGACTTTTGGAAATAAAAATGCAAACCCCACAACAATGGCACAAGTGGAGGCACAATGCCTACTGTTTTGGCCAAGTATGGGTGTAAAAATGAAAAACAATAAAGGGAAATTCTAACTATTACAATATCAGATTTTTTAAGTAAATTTGCAAGAAGGCACACCCAAGAGACTCTCAAGGGTGGCTTACAATTATTTAGGAGATGTAGAAAGAGGGTGGACTTGATGTCCAACTTGAAGATGCCCTTTGGAGGCCTTTGGGGCTAAATAGCTTGTAGCAACTCTCCTTTAATGCTAAAAATCTGCAAGAAATATGTTAAAGGATACTCTCTAAAATGCTACAAAACCATACAATTTGTTAGATAGATTAACCCAAATAAACAATAAACTTAAATAGAAAATTCGAGATTTTTTATGAAACTTTATGCATCTATTTTTTGTCATAACAATATGTTAGAAAGATAAAGAGGAAAAGGAAACAAGGTTAGATAATTATTAAAACTTTGGAAAGTAAAAGAGAGTTGGCTCTCCACTCTAGAGCCAATCCTTCAACCCTTGGTGACTTCCAAGTAAGCTTGCCCTTTCCTACACAAAAATAAATGAAGGTGAGATGATCCAAAGAAGCTTGCAAAATACTTTCCAAACTAACTAAGGAACTACCACAAAACCAATAACAATACTACTATTAATAATACTCAAGCAAAATATTTTGCTTAAATCTCCATATACAAACTAGTGAAAGCAAAACATGAAGCTGAATGGAAAAATATCACCTCAATAACACACAATAGCACACCAAGAAGACTCCAAATGCACCAAAATTTCTCCAAAGCTTTCTTTATTATCCACCAAAATCTCACCACAAATACTTGTGGCAAAACTTACACATGAGAGCACATGAGAGAGAGGGAGAAGATAGAAATTTTGGCATAATAGGCTTGCTATGAGAATAGATGGGAAAATGAGTGGAGGAGGCCTCAATTTATAGGAAGGGAGGAGGAGGGAGCTCACTTGGATGGGCTCCAAGTGTCACCCATCCAAAGGAGAGGGGTCTCATCAAGGGGGGTCCACTTTTAGGGCAAGAGGGAAAGTGGGAGGATGAGGGGTGAGTTGGGAAGGGGTAAACCCCTTTCCCTATTATTTAAAACTCATGTGGGGTCAAGTGGGGAGCTTTTGCAAAGTATTGGGGGTCCCTATGGTTTATTTTAATTTTTATGAGATATTGAGCAAAGAGGGGGGCACCCCTCTTCTAAGAGGATGGTGAATGTGGATCAGGCTAAGGGAGTTTTTCTAAGTTGGAAAATGTTTTCCTAACTTAGGAAAGGCTATTGGGACATTTTTCCCACACTCTCTCATGACTTTCATGACTTTTACAAAATTTGGCTATTTTAATTAAGCCAATTACATCATGATTTTTGACCGACTTTGACTCCTCATGGACAAAGGCCTAACAAAACTTGTCCAAATGAGCTAAGACTTGGTCCAAGGGTGTAGGGGTGTATGAAACATTTGATTTGAGTACTCATACCCCTATACAAAATACGCAAGGACCATTTTTTTTACATTTTACATCGAAAATAATTAAAAATCCCCAGTTTGCGGGAATTTTAATTATTAAAAAATTCCTATCAAAACTTAATGGAATTCCGTGAGACTCTAGGACATGTCTAACATGGTCATTTACAACACTCCTAGACTTTAGTTACATAGGGATTGACCATTAGAACACCTTTCACTACTTTGGAGAAATTATAATGGGAGTAAAAAACTCAAGGGACATTAATAAGGCCGGTTAGGCCAAATTAATAACCCGAGGATAAAAAAAATTCAGTGAAAGAGACTCCTCTAATGATAAATTCCTAATGCAACTGACTTAAACTATGATCCATGTAGACCTATTACATTATTATCCCACGCAGGGGAGCGGAAATTCCAATTACAACAAAATGCTGAAGGCCAAAATTGCCTTGTAGAACCAACAAGTCTTCAACTTGGTAGCACCATCAGGTGCATATCTTCATGGTACATGGAGTTGACCCCCTAGTTGAATAGGTGGTCAACAAATATTAAACTCAAGAACAATTGAATGGTTATTTAAGGGCATTCCTAGAATGAAGTGGTGATTGTTACATTGAATGCTACGTTTTCCTAACATTTATTGAAGAAGTGACATTGTATATCATTGCTATTTTATAAACATTGACTTCGTCAACATTTATTGTTCAATTGCTTATACATATCAGATAGTCATTGATTACATGAAGTACTAACCAAGTGAGTAATCTTGCATATATTTGTTTCTTGTTGCTTTGTCTCGGGCAGGTACATCTCTATTTTTGGATATACTTTCTCTTTATTGGCGGTTTAGCCGGACTATCTGCGTGGTAGCCACTTGTGAGGGGGGAATTTACCTTTTGTCTTACAATCCTTTGCCTTCTCAAAACCTCAAGTCACCGGGGACGTCTCCCCTAGGCCTTACCTCCCTAAACAGAAAGGACCTTCCCATCGAGGTGACATTGGGTGGGATTGGTTCTAGTTACGCCAGTTTGCTTCTTCACATTTATCTTTATCCTAACTACAAACTGCGCGATAACATGCCACATTAACCTCCCAGTGAAATGAACTCTCCTAATGAAGAAATCCTAAGACAACTGACCTAACCATGATCCATGTAGACCTATTACAATATTAACCCACGCAGGGGTGCGGTAATCCTGCTTACAAAACTGTGTGCTGGAGCAAAAAATGCCTTGTAGAACCAATTAGTCTTCGACATGTTTGCATCTGTTGATGCATATCTTCATGGTACATGGAGTTGACCCCCTAGTTGAATAGGCGTTCAACAAGCCTTAGCGTGGATATAAGACTAGTGTCTAATGTATATTACCATGCTAAACATACTCCTAAAGTCTTATGGAAATGTGCTAAGTCCCCCTTAGGATTTTTTAATTTTTTCAATTAATTAAAAAAATTTTGCAAAACGAGAATTTTTAATTAAAAAATAAAATTGTAATAAAAAAGTGGTGCTACGAGTTTTCCTATGCCTTGGGGGTGTTCATTTTTGGACCCAGAGAACCCACATTACCGAAGTACCCACTTGGTTGAGTAAAATTAGTGATTTTAATCACTTTAAAATCAATTTTACTCAAAAAACCCAAAAATGTCAAATAAAATCAAGAAAAATCAGCAAACCCAATTTTGGGGGAACATGTCTGGGACATGTTTTGAGTTGAATCTACCTTCCTTTGAGGTGGCAAAGGTGATTGACACATGTGCAAAGCCTAATTGAAGATTTAAACACATGTTTTATTTGATTTTGGAGTGTGGGCCAAGAGGAGGTGCGCCATCCTTGAGGTGGCGCACCTCCATGAAATCTCACCAAAGTTTTGAAAGGTGTCTACTCCTTCTCCACCTATCCCTCTTATGTGGTGAGTTGTGAGAGCTTAGTGAGAGGTGGTTTTCTTTACCTCTACACTTGGCATGCTTTTCATTCCAAGTGGTGCGTCCTCCTCCCTTTGGCATTTTCCTCTTATGCTATATATACAAGCTCTCTCCCTTTGTAAACTAGTTGGAGTTTGGGAGCCGTGCTTGTGGTTGTATACTATTGTAATACTTTTCATTTGGAATAAAGAGACTTTGGAGGTCAAGAAGGTGTGTGGATGCTTGATGTCAATTTGTGCTTAATCTATGAGGTAATATTTGCCTAATTTCTTCTTTGGATTTGTTATCTTGGCCTTTGAAAGGATTCTATTATCTAGTAGGATAGGATTTATCTAGCTTGTTGTTAATCCTATTGTTCATTTATATTTAGAGACTTTGATGTGTATGCATGTTTCGGTTAACTAACATACTCTTCAAGTTTCTTGTGTAGGTGACACCAATTTTGTTAACAAGTTTATTTGCAAGATTTTAAAGCTTACAGGGTCTCATAGCTTGGAGTGGTGATGAAACTTGGTTTTCTCTTCACAACTTCAAGGATCTAAAAAATTAGTCCCTCCTAAACGCATCTAAAGACTCCATTGCCCAAGGGTTCCAAGGCTACAAGTTTCTTCCTTCTCTCTTTCTCAAAAGAAAATCTAAATTTTGGTTACTTTGTTGCAAATGCAAGTATCTTAGATCTATCTTTATTTCAAATTCTGAATATCTAAGTGTACATGCATAAGATAAATTAGATCCAAGTTTGTACTTTCAAGTTTCATCTTATGCTTAGATCTAGCATAGGAAAAGTTTCCTTTTAACATGTTTTTCTTTCAAATTTTTTAGAAGTTAAAGGGTAGTTCTTTTCTTAAATATTTCACTTTCATATTTGGCAATTAGAGTGCCTTCACATTTCTATTTTAAAACAACAAACAAATAACCTAAGGAGACAGACTCTTTAACTTGCTCTTCTTAGTTCATTTTTGCCTAATTTACACTAGTTTTACTTAGTCAATTTTGGGGCTTTCCTACTAATAACCAAAGACACTTCCAAAGTGTTTTTGGCCATCTTTTGTTTTTGTTTGTTTGCTGTTTTGTGCAGGTTTGTGAACATATAAGAGGAAATTCTATCCATTTTGGGTGGATTTGGAGCATCCAGGACCCCCGAGGGCACCCCTTTCTTCAATAAATACTTGTAAAACATTGTAAAGACTAGTGACCCCCCTAATGAATGGTCACAAGTCACTCCAATAAAGAGTTGTGTAATTTCTTTAATAAAATCAGTGGAGCTACAAACTCCCACTCTTCATCCTCCCTAGGGGAACAATATTTTTGGTGATTGTCTCATTTTTGCAATTTTAGCTTAGATTCAATTTTCACAACTAAGGATAAGCTAAAATTAATCTTTAAATTCATCACAAAGCATTACAATCTCACATCAAAGAATAAAGCTAAAATAAATCACAATCTAGATTAGATTTCAATTTTGCAAAGTAGAATACTAATTGCTAGTTAGTTTCCATTTTATGCAATTGCAAAGTTGGAAACAAACAGTCTCCTCAGCTCCTCGCAAGAGGCTGGTCAGTGAAGACTTTAGTAATTAGAAAAACATTTCCATTTCAGTACTTTGTTTTATTGTTTAAAATAAACAACTCCCCTCAGCTCCCACTGTGGTTCCTAACTCTTCCAGTTGCGAGCTTGTCTAGATCTTCTAGGAGTAAGTTTCATACACGCTGGGCTGGTCAGTGGTGATAGACTAATTAGGGAAATCCTAAAGAGAACTTTGCTGTAGTGGAAACGTAAGAGAGTTTGTGTAAAATATCTGGTGGGAACTTTTAGATCTAGGTTCTCCCTGTCGGATCTCCCACATTCTCTTGGGCTTGTGTGCAAAATCAGAGGGATCTCCCTGTTGGATATTCAGCAAGCTCAACCTCCACTTTAGGGACTTTTTCTAAAGGGCCAAATTTAGTTTAGACAAACACTTTATTTTCCATGCAAATAAAATTTATCTCATTAACCTTACCATCAATAAACCTTAATAAAACACACGATTTATATTGCCCACGATACCTTTAAGGCACCGGTCTCATTTTTACTTTTGCAAAGCCATATGCTTCACACTTTTATTTCCAGTCATTTACTTTGAAGAAAATTTGATTTTACTTGCATCTAAAAATTGTGTTTCAAGTATCCTTTTATGCAAGTATATGTTTTATGTATCTTGTGGTGAACAATTGATCTGTGTATGCTTTTGCTTTATGTTGGTTAATGA